>JXCR01146162.1:17612-36303 GCA_002079205.1 Phalaenopsis hybrid cultivar
AACGTGCCAGGAACTTCCAAGTCAGAACGGACTAAAATTTACAAAAAACATGTCATATCAATGCGATCAAGTTGGCTATACTTTTAGCGGTTGTTTGGATTGAATTAGAAGTTGATGTCTCCGGCTGTTGTAGAACCAGTCAAAATGTCAAGTTTGAGTCAATCTTTGAATAATTTCTTGTTTCACGTTTGAAAATTTGGGCATTTAGAGCTTTTTATAAATGCTGCAATTGTTTGCACGTGAAGCTTGCATTTAACACCAAATATATATTTAGAAAAAAAATTTATCTAGTCACTGATCACAAAGCCATCCAACAGGAATATCTGATTAACTCTACAGCCATATTAAATCAAGTGTATGGAATATAGATACAGAATAACGGTGCCTTGGTGGCTTCTGCAAAAAAATAATATCCTTGAACAGGGTGAATAATTTTTCAAATTAAAAAAAGAAAAAAAAGGAAAAAAAAAACTTAGCAATTAGTTTTATTGCCTATCGACGGATGGTACCAAAAAGTTCTTTAACTTGATGAATCACTTCACTAATGAGACATTTCCAGAAAAATAAAACTCCGAAGTCCATTTTATAAAACCAAATTTACAAAACAAACATATTGCTTTTGGTTCTACACCATGACATGCTGCATTCACAAGATTATCGAGGATTTGATACTGATGACAATATTAAACTTGAATGTGATGTGGCTTGTGATTGCCCTCTTGATGGGGGCTTATTAGTGTTTTTAGCTCTTCTGAAAAGAGCTGAGAATAGGATATAGGCCTTGGCAGAGTTGATTAACATTGGATTTAAGGTTACGAGAACAATTAAGGTTAGCCAACACAATACAATCTAAAACCTGAGAAGCTTTAGGTCTTACTTTAGAGTTTGTGTTGGGAATCTCTTAGTCTTTTGAGCTTGAAATTTTGAATAGTGTTAATCTAATGTTTATAAAGTTGTTTAAGAGAGTTATCTGATTTTCGGAGTTAATTTGGCATTTTTTGGGGATTGTAACAAAAATTAGGTTAGGAGGAATTCTTTCTGGCTAACAACAAATTAGTGTGATTTTAACTTTGGAAAGTGGATTTAAGGTGAGGGAATTGCCCTATAAATACATGAAAAGTTAAGGTTTTGGTTCGGTTAGAAATTGAAAATTTCACAATTTCTTAATGAGTCATAATTTTTCAACAAATTTATATGCTGATTATTGACTAAGTAACACAACCCCTCTATTTTTGCATTCGAAGTTTGTTAGATTAAAGGAAAATTTCATAAGATGGTGATGAGACCTACAATGCTCTATGATGCAGAATGTTGGCCTTTAAAAGAGAACCATAAAACCAAGTTAAGTGTTGTTGAGATGAGAATGCTTAGGTGGGGATGAGTGGCTTGACACTCAGAGTCAAAATGTGAAACGAATGTATCTGTGAAACAGTTGGTGTAGCTCTTGTGGCAGATAAGATTAGAGATTATAGATGTTTTTGTCACATTAAACGTTGGCCAACTGATGATTTGATTAGGAGAGTAGATGCTTTAGGTTCGACTCATGTTAAAATAGGTAGAGGTAGACCTAAAAAGTTTGGGTGTGTTGGATAAAAAGTGATTTTAGTTTATTAGAACTAAATGAAAATATGACACTCAGTAGGACACCATGGAGAAAAAGGATTCATGCAGCCGATCCCAGTTAGTGGGATAAAGCCTTGTTGTTGTTGTACTACAATTTTTTAATGAGGTTTGGTCCACCAAAGCCTATGTAACAATACTAGGTTCTGTTGGAGGTTTATATGAATTTTTGTGCTATTTTTATTTGGCAAAATATTTCTAATGCAGTTGGACAGAGGAGGAAAAACAAGAAGAGCTTCAACAACAAAAAACAAAGATAATTCCGACACCTGCTCAATTTATTGGGTTTAGTAGTTGCCAAACTAGCCCATTTGGGGTGAATGTTCACCAAGTTCATTCTCCTTATTTAGAAGGATTCTAATTTCTTTTTCTGCCATTCAATGACCTTTCTTACTTCACTCTCCAATAATGAAATAGATTCTTACGAGAGAAATTCAAAATACAGAAGGGAGGGAGTGGGATATAAGGGGGTTGATTAAATGATTTACTAAGGAAAGGTTGGTTACTCCAAGTGTAACCCCCTCCAATTGAGTGGTGGTTGGGCAAGGTAGCTAGTCAATTGATTATTTATTCAAATTTTAAATCAAATAATCAATTTTTAATAAAATTGAATGGCATTCCCTCCATTTTGAAAAGATTTTGAAAGAACTAAAATTTTGATTTTCAAAAGTCCGAAATTTTAAAGATTGCAAATGTTCAAAATTAAAAATTACATTTACATTGTTATACACAATAAACTTACAACATTTAAAAATATAAATTCTTATTTAAAATTTTCATTTTGCTCCTTCTAAAGGACGCTCTTGATTAGTTGCAGCTTTTATCTTGCCTTAAGTCCTCGTGGATGGTCCTGTTCTTCTCCTTTGTATACTTGTGCTGCATCAGAATGGACGAAAGAAGAAAATATTGATTTATAGTCTCGAGAAAATGACTGGTAAATATTTTTTTACCAAAATGGTAGTTCTGATGGGAAACAAAATTTTGATATGTCAGCAATTTTTGGCTTTTGATTGTTGATAGCAATGGTTGAGTATGACCATCCTAACAAGGCTAGGAGAGTAGCACATGAGGAGGGAAAATTATTAAGTATTGTGTTTTGTTTGCTACATGACATAATTTTGCATGGATCCAATTTTACTAAATCTTCTGTTACGGTCAAACATTTTACTGATCTTATTAATTTATGCATTTGCTTTATGGTAGGCTTTAGGAGATATAATATTCTTTTTTGCAGGGGTTTGACTAAATTTTGGCTAAATCCTTTTTAAAATGGATTATTAAATAACTCCATAGCCTTACGGCCAGCATTGAGGTAATTCTTCTTGCCAAACTTTTGAGTCATTGGTCTATTTCACACCACCTGGCTTTCAATAAGCTAAAGTCTGTGTGAAAATTGGGTCCCTTCACATTTTTTGTACTTAACACTATGGGGCATCATCTTGGAGAATTGGGCGAGGGAACAAACGACTCTTAAGAAGATAGTTTATTGCCAAAGTCTCAAATCAAGGAAAAAAGCCAGAAGTCATTACAATGTCTTTGATCCTCTATATTGTTCTTCGGTGAACAACTAGTTGATGGAATAATGAGTCCTTGATAGAGTTTACCAACATTTTCCATATCTCATCTAAGATAAAGCAAAACATTAAGAGACATATGCATAACGCCAGTGTAAAATTAAAAATGGAGACCTGTGTCATCCTTAGTTGAGAGTTCTCTCCATCAATCATGAGATGTAATTAAGGGAATTGCATCCCTGAGAAACTGTGACCTACAAGCAAAAAGCCCTCGAAAAGGATTTTAGTACATTTTTCACTTCAGTTAGCCTCCTGAAAACGCCAAATTTTAGAAACCCGATACTTAGACTGCTTTGTCAAAGTTTTGATTTATTTGTGTATAGCACTACTTTCCAAAACCCATTAAATTCTCTGTGAACATTCATTAATACGGTAGGTTCTCTTGTCTTGGAGAGCAGAAAAATAATCTGATAAAAAATTCCTGTGATATGTAGAGAAGAGATGTTAACTAAGAAAATTATTACTAATAGAAGACTATGGGATATTTGGTCACCATGAGCAATGATATTAGGGAAAAGATAGAAAAGAAGTCTTGCATGATGGAAAGATTCTGCAGGCCAGTTGAGTGCGATTTGAAGTGTCATTGTTCTGTCTAGTTCAACGAGAGAATGTTACCTGTTATTTCTTGATATTTTTTCTTTTGGGAGAAATTTTTTATGCTTGAAATTAATATGCGGAGGCCTGAGAAGTAGAAGCATAAACCATAATATCAATGAAGAGTACAAAGCATATTTAAGTATATGTTCACGAGTAGGAAAAGCATGTTTGAGTCAACTGAAGCTTTAATCTTGGAGGAGAAATCTACTAAATCAACGGTGCCTCCATGTAATTGTAGCATTGCTTGATATTCTCTTTAGTGATTATGTGCAAACTCTGGAGCTAATGAGGCATAATTCTTGAGAAACANTTCAACTGAAGCTTGAATCTTGGAGGAGAAATCTACTAAACCAACAGTGCCTCCATGTAATTGTCGCATTGCTTGATATTCTCTTTAGTGATTATGTGCAAACTCTGGAGCTAATGAGGCATAATTCTTGAGAAACATTCGTGCATCAGTTTATCCTAACAGCTTTGTACTTTTCAAATAATGATTCAAAGTTTTATTTGGTAATCTATTGCCTTTTTAAAATCTGTCTAATTATTTTATTTCTTTTAAATTGTGCTAATATCACGGAATAAATAGCTTTATTCTATCTAGGCGCCCCCCTGCATGGCGCTGCAANAGTTTTATTTGGTAATCTATCGCCTTTTTAAAATCTGTCTAATTATTTTATTTTTTTTAAATTGTGCTAATATCACGGAATAAATAGCTTTATTCTATCTAGGCGCCCCCCTGCATGGCGCTGCAATCATAGAGAACTCACTTGTCGTGGAGCTCATCTATCTCTTTGAGATTAGTTTTAACTTTATTTNTTAAAAAAAAGAAAAAAAAAGAGAAAAAGAGAAGAAAAAAGAAAGGAAAAGAAAAAGAAAAGAAAAGTTGAAAAAGGGAGGAGAAGCTTTCTAATCTTTTTAAAGTATAAAACTTGATAAACTCTTAAGCTTAAGGATATAATATAGTAAGTAAAATTATGTTTGATAAAAATTTTTAAGTGGAGATGGTAGAATGCCTAAACTCTATATTTGGAAAATCTACAATATTTCTGAACTAGATAGGAACTCACATTTTCATACTTCTTTACTTTAAAAATTTCTAAACTCTAAGTTGGTCTAATTCACTAATATTTTTTCTAAATTAGACTACTATATTTCAACATCAAAATTTAAGAAACTCCTAAAGAAACTTATATACATAATCTACTTATTTAGTTTTCAAAAGATTGGATTGTCACTTGAGAACAAGTAACATTTTAAGTTTGTGAGATTTTAATGCACTTAAAATATATAGTCTTTTTGTACATATTTTTATACCTATTTTTGAGATATTGCTCTTTAATGAAAGATATTTGTGTGTTTTTCTTCAGGTACAATCAAATAGATGAAAAATTGTAAAATGAGTGTAAAAGGATCAAATTTAGAGTAAAATGAACTGAGACATTTAAGCGCTCAAGACTGGCGCTTACGCGCCAGTTATACAGAGAGAGCCGCACTTAAGCACCAAAAGTAGTTATTTGATGATTCATTGAATTTGGATGAATTTTTGAAGAGGTGTTTGAAGCAACCCTTGGTAAAAACGTGAGAAATAGTTCATGAACACGAAAATTCACTCAATTGGCTTTTGAGAGGAGGCAACTTCTAGAATATTCATTGAATGGAGACACATTTTGAAGAGATACCAAGACACCTCTAGGATTTTTATTAAAGAAGACTTGAATCATTAGAGGAAATCGTCAGAGGCCAATCGTCAATCATCTATCCATCCAAAATCATCTCCGCCGCCGCCGACCTCCTTTTCTTTCTATTTTGAGTGTTAGTTTGTATTGTAAGTGAAGGAAGAGAATTCAAAGAAACTTCAAGACATTTGGTGGAGAGGATTTGAGATAAGTGTTTATCCTTGTGACTACATTTGGTTTTAATTTAAACTTCTTGTTTGTTTGCATGATTTCTACCTTTAAACTCAAGTGTGATGTGTTTTCTCCATGAATTCTAAGTAGTTTTCTTTATCTTTTTCCTTAAAATGATAAGTGATTAAGTATTGAAAAGAAATGTGAATTATTAGACTTCAATATTGGAAGAAGTTGTGATGATTTTAAACCTTGTACTTCATTTACTTCTTGATTTAGCAAATTGAGATATTTATCTGTTGTGAGAACATGTAAGATCCGAGATGGTATTGTCTCAGTCAAAAAATGATAAGAATCACATTTGTTTTCATGGATAAGAATGCAGTTCATGGGATTGAATGCAAATAAATAGGGAAATAAACTTTGAAAGATATAAATTTAAAGGACTTTACAGTGACAGACTAAAGCCCCCAATTTGATTTATAATTTTAGGTTTTGATACGAGATGTTAGCCCCTAGGTGGAGAGAGAAGAGGGAACTCTAGAGTGTGAGCTAGTAACTTCCCTACCTAACCCGTCTTCAAGTCTATTCAAACTATAGATTAATCGATGTTCTTTATAACATCTCTAGTAAGAGTAAAAAATATTATTGCTCATATTTGATATACCACAATTAGAACACTTCCACAACAGAATTCATATACTTGTTACTGATTCATGAAAATGAAAATGATATTTTATTTATATTGCCTTAATCTTGCAAGTATTTAGTTAAGTTAATTAGTTGTTTACTTTATTTTCAATTATAAAAAATTACAAAAAGAATCGAATTTTCATTCCTATTATAACATCTAGAGTTTAAGTAATACTACTCTGCTAAGTAAAATTTTGTTATCTAATTTCTTCTATTTTGTAAAGTTGCATATTGTTAGTTACCCTGTGGGTTCGATATTCGAGGTTTAATAAAAAATTCTTATATTACTTGATAATTATACGTATACTTGTGTAGTATAACATATTAAATATTATAATTGTATTCTTATTTGCTTCGTAGTGAAAAATTGACCTAGCTTTTGCTTGGGATCAAGTTTTTGGCTTTGTTGCGAAGTAAGAATCATTATTAAGAAAATTAATCATATAATAGCATACATCTCATTTGACATCTATATGTTTAATTTCAAATGTGATGTATGAGATTATATGTTTAATTTTTTTAATTAATTTAGAGAATGAAAATTTTGACCAAAAGACCATGAATTGACCATGGTGGTGTAAGGTTGACCATGGTGGTCTAGGGTTGATCGTGGTGGTTTAGGGTTGACCGTAGTTGTGTAGGGCTGATCATATGATGATGTCTTGACTATATGATGGCTGGGTCAATTACAGTCAATATTGTGATCATAGAGTCCATGGTTGACCAAGTGGTCAATATAGTGACCATTGGGTCAAGGGTTGATCAAATGGTGAATGTGGTGGCCATTGGGTCCAGGGTTGACCAAGTGGTCAATATGGTCAATAATGGCTCAAATTAGGTCTTACCATTACTGACTTAACTTGTCTTAGGTATCACCTAATTTTGAGGTCAAAATAGGACACATTAGGGTTTGGTCCAAAGTTTAGGGTTTGGGGACCCCTGATGAGTTTTTAAGGAGTAAATTTTAATAGATTTCTTCCCTAAGAAGGATTTGATGATCATAGTGTTCCTAGGGCTTGCAGAAGAATCCCTGGGATCTTGACTTGATTTGGGTGGTTTAGGATATGTCATGACCATGAATGTCGGTTTAGGATAAATCCTTGCAAAAGTGAGGTCAACATTGTAGATCAAGAGAATGTGGTGTGGTACATGATCTATATCATTGCAACAAAACTTTCATTTTCACCAGCAAACTAGCCTTTTCTAATTGATAACACACTTGCATAAAGCAACCACACTTCCATCACAAGTAAAAAGAGCGACCACACTTCCATCATAGGTAACCACACTCTCATAACTTGTAGGTAGAAAACATCCCAATTTTATCCATTCATCGAATGCTCAGTAAAACAAATCACACGAATAAAGCCCAGTAAAACATCCCAATTTCATCCCAATAAAAATAAATCTAAGTAAAAATGAAAAAAGCCTAGTAAGAACAAATCTCAGTAAAAACATCCCGACTTCATCCAATCATCAAATTGTAGTTCATCGCACGAAGAAAGCCAAAATCACATGGAGAAAGCGAAATTTCGACATGAATAACCACACATTGTAGAGGAGAGAAGAGGAGAAAAAGACCATACGCGTGAGAGGGATTGAGATTACCGAGAGTGAACGATGCTATTAGAGAGAGGCAAGAACGAGGGAGATCAACTCTAGGGCCCGGGTCGAGGGCAGAGGGGACATGAGGGCAACGGGGTAAAATGCGAGCAAACGAACGTGGGACGCAGGGTACTTTTAGTGGCCGCATTTATTAACAATCCTAAACGACATTCAGGAAAACGCGGCAGAGATTCAACTAACAAAAAGAATGGTGGCATGTTAAAAATGCCGCCCTTGACTTTAAGAAGGCCCAAAGGGCTCCTTATTATTTCATTCATTTAACATAATATATCACAAATCATGCTTAATATGGCACCGAACATTCCGGAGTGCACAGGGAATTCATGTTTTCATTACAACACTGACTTCGGTGCCCAAGCGCGACACAGCCATGCTGTCAGACATGAACACAGCCATGCTGGCAGACATGAAATAGAAGTTAGGGTTAACAAGCACGGGATATCAGGATATGACCTAAATACCGGCGGGACATTTCTCCTCCCCCCTTGCTCAAAGTCTCTCTACAAAACCCTTTCTCGATCTCGCACCCCAATTTCTTCCGACACCCTCTCCTCCTCCTCCAGACGTCCAGTCCTTCCCATCACATTTGCCGATCTACACTGCTGTCGTCGTCCCGCATCCGCTGCAGATGTCGTCCCGCCTCCGCCGCAGACGTCTGCCAAAGCCTCCCCGTAAGGTAAACCTCTTCCGCATCCCCCTCCTTCCACATATTCCATGTTCATAGCTTTACCCATGACGTGTTCCTCCCAATTCTAAACGTTCGCCGGCGTGTTCGACTCGAGCTTGAGCAGGAGTTGTACCTCGGATAGAGGAAGCTCTAGTTCACGCCAAATTTGAATACCATTAGTACCCTTGATTACCATTAGTCGCCTATCGGCTCTATCCATTATAACGTGCCAGGAACTTCCAAGTCAGAACGGACTAAAATTTACAAAAAACATGTCATATCAATGCGATCAAGTNGTTGAGCAGGAGTTGTATCTCGGATAGAGGAAGCTCTAGCTCACGCCAAATTTGAATACCATTAGCACCCTTGATTACCATTAGTCGCCTATCGGCTCTATCCATTAAAACGTGCCAGGAACTTCCAAGTCAGAACGGACTAAAATTTACAAAAAAACATGTCATATCAATGCGATCAAGTTGGCTATACTTTTAGCGGTTGTTTGGATTGAATTAGAAGTTGNCTTGAGCAGGAGTTGTATCTCAGATAGAAGAAGCTCTAGTTCACGCCAAATTTGAATACCCTTAGTACCCTTGATTACCATTAGTCGCGTATGGGCTCTATCCATTAAAACGTGCCAGGAACTTCCAAGTCAGAACGGACTAAAATTTACAAAAAACATGTCATATCAATGCGATCAAGTTGGCTATACTTTTAGCGGTTGTTTGGATTGAATTAGAAGTTGATGTTTCCGGCTGTTGTAGAACCTGTCAAAATGTCAAGTTTGAGTCAATCTTTGAACAATTTCTTGTTTCACGTTTGAAAATTTGGGCATTTAGAGCTTTTTATAAATGCTGCAATTGTTTTAGCTGTTCTGCTATATAAGGGCTAGCATATTAATTTGCGCGTGAAGCTTGCATTTAACACCAAATATATATTTAGAAAAAAAAATTATCTAGTCACTGATCACAAAATCAAGCCATCCAACAGGAATATCTGATTAACTCTACAGCCNTGCGCGTGAAGCTTGCATTTAACACCAAATATATATTTAGAAAAAAAAAATTATCTAGTCACTGATCACAAAATCAAGCCATCCAACAGGAATATCTGATTAACTCTACAGCCATATTAAATCAGGTGTATGGAATATAGATACAGAAGAACGGACTGCCTTGGTCGCTTCTGCAAAAAAATAATTTCCTTGAACAGGTTGAATAATTTTTCAAATTAAAAAAAGAAAAAAAAGAAAAAAAAAACTTAGCAATCAGTTTTATTGCCTATCGATGGATGGTACCAAAAAGTTCTTTAACTTGATGAATCATTTCATTAATGAAACATTTCCAGAAAAATAAAACTCNGGCTTCTGCAAAAAAATAATGTCCTTGAACAGGGTGAATAATTTTTCAAATTAAAAAAAGAAAAAAAAGAAAAAAAAAAACTTAGCGATTAGTTTTATTGCCTATCGACGGATGGTACCAAAAAGTTCTTTAACTTGATGAATCATTTCATTAATGAAACATTTCCAGAAAAATAAAACTCCGAAGTCCATTTTATAAAACCAAATTTACAAAACAAACATAGTGCTTTTGGTTCTACACCATGACATGCTGCATTCACAAGATTATCGAGGATTTGATACTGATGACAATATTAAAGTTGAATGTGATGTGGCTTGTGATTGCTGTTTTTAGCTCTTCTGAAAAGAGTTGAGAATTGGATATAGGCCTTGGCAGAGTTGATTAACATTGGATTTANGCACGTGAAGCTTGCATTTAACACCAAATATATATTTAGAAAAAAAATTTATCTAGTCACTGATCACAAAGCCATCCAACAGGAATATCTGATTAACTCTACAGCCATATTAAATCAAGTGTATGGAATATAGATACAGAATAACGGTGCCTTGGTGGCTTCTGCAAAAAAATAATATCCTTGAACAGGGTGAATAATTTTTCAAATTAAAAAAAGAAAAAAAAGGAAAAAAAAAACTTAGCAATTAGTTTTATTGCCTATCGACGGATGGTACCAAAAAGTTCTTTAACTTGATGAATCACTTCACTAATGAGACATTTCCAGAAAAATAAAACTCCGAAGTCCATTTTATAAAACCAAATTTACAAAACAAACATAGTGCTTTTGGTTCTACACCATGACATGCTGCATTCACAAGATTATCGAGGATTTGATACTGATGACAATATTAAAGTTGAATGTGATGTGGCTTGTGATTGCCCTCTTGATGGGGGCTTATTAGTGTTTTTAGCTCTTCTGAAAAGAGTTGAGAATTGGATATAGGCCTTGGCAGAGTTGATTAACATTGGATTTAAGGTTACGAGAACAATTAAGGTTAGCCAACACAATACAATCTAAAACCTGAGAAGCTTTAGGTCTTACTTTAGAGTTTGTGTTGGGAATCTCTTAGTCTTTTGAGCTTGAAATTTTGAATAGTGTTAATCTAATGTGTATAAAGTTGTTTAAGAGAGTTATCTAATTTTCGGAGTTAATTTGACATTTTTTGGGGATTGTAACAAAAATTAGGTTAGGAGGAATTCTTTCTGGCTAACAACAAATTAGTGTGATTTTAACTTTGGAAAGTGGATTTAAGGTGAGGGAATTGCTCTATAAATGCATGAAAAGTTAAGGTTTTGGTTCGGTTAGAAATTGAAAATTTCACAATTTCTTAATGAGTCATAATTTTTCAACAAATTTATATGCTGATTATTGACTAAGTAACACAATCCCTCCATTTTTGCATTCGAAGTGTGTTAGATTAAAGGAAAATTTTATAAGATGGTGATGAGACCTACAATGCTCTATGATGCAGAATGTTGGCCTTTAAAAGAGAAGCATAAAACCAAGTTAAGTGTTGTTGAGATGAGAATGCTTAGGTGGAGATGAGTGGCTTGACACTCAAAGAGTCAAAAGGTGAAACGAATGTATCTGTGAAACGGTTGGTGTAGCTCTTGTGGCAGATAAGATTAGAGAGGGCCATTATAGATGTTTTTGTCACATTAAACGTTGGCCACCTGATGATTTGATTAGGAGAGTAGATGCTTTAGGTTCGACTCATGTTAAAATAGGTAGAGGTAGACCTAAAAAGTTTGGGTGTGTTGTATAAAAAATGATTTTAGTTTATTAGAACTAAATGAAGTAGGACACCATGGAGAAAAAGGATTCATGCAGCCGATCCTAGTTAGTGGGATAAAGCCTTGTTGTTGTTGTACTACAATTTTTTATTGAGGTTTGGTCCACCAAAGCCTATGTAACAATACTAGGTTCTGTTGGAGGTTTATATGAATTTTTGTGGTATTTTTATTTGGCAAAATATTTCTAATGCAGTTGGACAGAGGAAGAAAAACAATAAGAGCTTCAACAACAACAAACAAAGATAATTCCGACATCTGCTCAATTTAGTGGGTTTAGTAGTTGCCAAACTAGCCCATTTGGGGTGAATGTTCACCAAGTTCATTCTCCTTATTTAGAAGGATTCTAATTTCTTTTTCTGCCATTCAACGACCTTTCTTACTTCACTCTCCAATAATGAAATAGATTCTTATGAGAGAAATTCAAAATACAGAAGGGAGGGAGTGGGATATAAGGGGGTTGATTAAATGATTTACTAAGGAAAGNGTTGAAATATTTAGTATGATTATTTTAGTAATTTTAATGAAATATAATTGCAGTTTCATGTTTCACTGGCATTATTTTTTTTTCCAGATTCGATGAGTTGTTATTTTTAGTGGCCTATAATTATCCTTATTTCTTGGCATTACCATTAACTTATTTTTAAAATATTATTATACATGCATTAACATATCTAAATTTATCATTCTTTTTACTATAGCAAATAAAAATTAAATTTAATTGAACACCTGTTGACTTTTCTTTCCTTCTGAATGACCTTCGTTTAAGACTTCTCCTTATGTAAATGTGATAGGTGACATTAATGGTAGAGCAAAGTTGAATGGGACTACTAGTTATGAGCTTCCTTTTCCTTTAGGCTCACCGTTGATGCAGTCCTTCAACTCATCCCAATAAAAATTATTATTCATATATATTTTGATATAATTAAGTAGGTATTATTTTTAATGGTAATATCCAGTTGGTTTATTTACATATATGTTAAAGAAATTTGGGTGTTTCTTGAATATTGGTGAGTCTTTTATTTTTGAAAGCAAGAATAAATATCTACAAAGTATATCTTGTTTACAATTCTTTTTTTAAGCATTAGGTATAAAATAAATCTAGAAATGATTGTAAATATAATTTATTAAAAATATTTCATCTTTTATCTTTACTGTTAAACAAGAAAAAACAATTAAAACTGATTTGCTTATGCTTTTTTTTTTCCAAAATAAAGGAAAGATACTAATAGGGTTTCATCAACAGCATCGAGCTTCTAATTGCTATTTTGGAGCTCCTCTTTTTGCTGCTGCCATCACAATTCCTTCTTCATGTGGAAGCACTCTCGAGGTTATGTTACGAGGAAAATAATTTAAGAGAATAATGTTACAATGAAACTTCTTATTTACCCACAGGTTGCAATACCTTTCTTTTCTTTAACTTCGTGCCGCGATCTCCTTCACCTTTAAGCTTTTTTTTTTGTTGTGCTGACTTTGAAATTGAAACCATGTAGTAAACTTTATGAAATATTGGGACTTCTTTTCTCCAAGATTTTGTTTGCTTGACTTGTTCTAGTTGCAATCAAATCAAATGGGGAAAAACTTGTGTTAGAAGAAATGAAACATGCATTGAGGAAACAATTGGAGTTTGAATGTAACTTTTTCTTTTCCATCATTTTTCTCTGAGGAAGTATTTCCTTCCATCTTTCTTGCAGCAAATAACAACCCTTATATATCCTGAAAATTTTCATGATTGATGCAAATCAAGATGAACTTAATATTTTTGCATGAGAAAAAAAATTATGTCTATAGACTTCGAAAGATATCATTCTATTCTTTTGGTTGCATCTAAGTGTATTTATTTGTACATTAGGAGACCACTCCTTTCCTTTAGATTATGCTTTCTCGAGGGAATTTTAATTTAATATTATTTTTTCCGCTTATCCTCGCACTTCTTTATTGTGACCTATGCTTATTTCCGACCTTTTCTCATCTTTTCATTGATCTTTTGGGTTATTTATTCTTACGTGTGGTTTTCTTTGTTTCTTTCATGGTAGTCCCTTTTTACCTTGTTGCCATCTTAGATGCTCATATGGTTCTCTTGGCTGCTTATATGATTTTCTTGGGCTTTCACACGGCCAATATGGTCCTCTTGGCTGCTTATATGATTTTCTTGGGTTTTAAATGGTCAATTTGTACCTATGTGATTTTTAGGTGATAAAAATTTTGTGGTAATTAAATCATTTCTTCATTATGTTGCATAGCTCATAAATATAATTCAGTAATCAAGTCATAGCTCTCTCACCTCAGTTCTCATTTATGGGCAAAATATCATGGAAAAGAAATGGCTGAAAAGACACAGACAATAATGACCGATGCTTTTAACTGTTATGCCAAAGTTGGGAGAGGATCTAGTGATCCAGAAATAGCTTACATTCCTACAGCTGCAAATATCTTGTAAACTGTAATGTGAGAGAGTTGAAATGCTAGAATCAAAGAGGCCCAAAGATTCTGAGGAACCGAGGGTTTGTAAAATTTATAAAGATAAAAATGACAAATATTCTTTTTCATGGAAACCTTTAAAATAAGATTCAAGATCAGTACACTCCGTTGATATTTGATTGCTTTAAGCCTTTTGAGTGGATATTGTGATGTGCAAAGGACAATGCATGAAGGGAGTAAATGGGAGCTTGAAATAGGTGGAATGTGAAAAATACTACAAAGGTTGGTTAAAGGGAATAATTTTACTTGAAAATTGTCTTCCATCTATCGTCTCTTTTTTGAGGGGAGTGGATAAAGTGAGGTAGGATGGGAGATTATAGGTGGAAATAGAGAGACGTAGAGGCAGATCAATGAAGGAAGAAGTGTGAACCAATATGGAAAAGTAAAAAATTTAACTCCTAAAAGTTTCAAACCTTGTTCCAACATTTGAAGCAAAGAAGTATATTTTGAATAAAAAATTATGGACTTGGGAGGGAACATTTGAACCAATAGTGTGTGGGAAAGAATAAAGAGTTAAGGTTGTTTGGTTTTTTGAAAAAGTAATGCAGTGTAATATGAATACAATACATGAGTAATGCGTTGTATTTAAAATACTTTGGAGTTGTTTGGTTCAGCGTAAAATAAATGAACGATTTCATTCTTTTTGTTTGGTTTGAAGTAGATGAAAATAATGTATTTCAAAGTAATGCATATGGTGGTATTGGTGGCGGCAGTGATCTGAAAGATTGGGCAGTTGCGGTGGTCGGCGGTGATCGTTAGGACTAGGCAGCGGTGGAGGCGTGCGACAGCTGGCAATGGAGACCAGTGGGCAGTTGGTATTGGCGGTAATGGGCGGTGGATGCGGGTAGCAAGCAAGCAATAGGCGACATGCGGATAGGGTTGACGAAGGTGGATCATAGCAATGGTGGTCGACGAACTACGGATGGCTCCCAGTCGGTGGGTGATGCTGGCTTTGGTTGCGTGCGGCAGTGGTCATCAAATGACCTACAACGGGGTGTTGGCCGGCAGTAGCCTGCGACAGAAGTGGTGACCGATGATAGGAGTGTAAAAATTGACACGACACCCCAACACGACTCACAATCAACTCGAAAAATCGTGGTTATGGTTGACTTTATATTATTTGAGTCGGGTTAGGGTCTGAGAATTCGACACAAAACATTCTGGTCGCGTTCTGATTGAACTCGAAAACCCGAACTTGACTTAAACAAATATGAAAAATTGTTTGAATATATATATATATATANGTTGCAGATTTCTTAAAAAAACTATGCATCTATTCAAACATTTAGTATTTCTCAGTTATTTACTCAAAATTTGATTATGTGACTACAATTTTTGTTGAAAGATGATAATGTTGACCTTAAATTGTGCTGTATCGCCTGGGTTAGTGGAGTGGCATGGATGCACTTTGTAGTATTTACGATCTATCACTTTTAGACCAGTAGGCATTTTAAAACACCCTTTAGGATAGTTTCATAATGAGTTGACTCGCCTCCTAAACAACACTTAAATAATTCCGAGTTAATATTAGTGGCTGGCATGTTCTGTGCTGTCATCCCGCTTCTTTATCAAGAAGCAGAAACATTATTATATGGTTTATATGCCTTGATGTGTGTACGATCTAATCCATCAATGAATTTTCACAATAAACCAANAAAAAAATAGAAAAGAAGTCTTGCATGATGGAAAGATTCTGCAGGCTAGTTGAGTGTGATTTGAAGTGTCATTGTTCTGTCTAGTTCAATGAGAGAATGTTACCTTGGGAGAAATTTTTTATGCTTAAAATTAATATGCGGAGGCCTGAGAAGTAGAAGCATAAACCATAATATCATAGAAGAGTACAAAACATATTTAAGTATATGTTCATGAGTAGGAAAAGCATGTCGAGTCAACTGAAGCTTGTATCTTGGACGAGAAATCTACTAAACCAACAGTGCCTCCATGTAATTGTAGCATTGCTTGACATTCTCTTTAGTGATTATGTGCAAACTCTGGAGCTAATGAGGCATAATTCTTGAGAAACATTCGTGCATCAGTTTATCCTGACAGCTTTGTACTTTTCAAATAATGATTCAACGTTTTATTTGGTATTCTATTGCCTTTTTAAAATCTGTCTAATTATTTTATTTTTGTTAAATTGTGCTAATATCAGGGAATGAATAGCTTTATTCTATCTAGGCGCCCCCCTGCATTGCGCTGCAATCATAGAGAACTCACTTGTCGTGGAGCTCATCTATCTCTTTGAGATTAGTTTTAACTTTATTTTAAAAAATGCAGCGCAACACAAAGTTTCTTCAAAGATAACTTAAACATGTTGCTTAAATGCTGTCACAATACCTGTTATCAAGAATATCCCTTACTTTGAGATTGAAGCAGTGCTCAACAACATCTTTTTGATGATTAGTTCCAACAGATTGCGCTCATTAGATATTGTATTTATTAAGGTACAGTCATAACTATATATCTGCTGCCTAAGATTCAATTCCTTGTTGATGATGCTGTTTATTTGCTCAAAGTGTGCATTTTTTCAGCTTCTTCATGAGGCTGCTTACATTTTTCATTCTTGCTCTTAATGAGATATGGTTCCGGTTGCACCAACATTCTTTTTTGGATGCTATGCCCTGTCCCCATGGTTTAGTCCTTTCTAAAGAAAGCAATACTTCAAGCATCATAGTGCAAATCATATATAATTTTTAATTACTTTCAATGCTATATTAGTTTCTAGGATGCATCACTATCTTTGTACATTCTCCTTTATACAAGATAGTGTCATAATAAATAGAAGAAGATAAAAGGTATTAAGAGTGTAATCAAATGCATAATAACCTCTAATATTAAATTTTTTTCAATGTTAACTAATAAAAAATTAACCAAAAAGCAACTTATAGAACTAAAAGATTAGGAAAAGGTGCTGGATTGATTTNTATTTTTTTATTTTTTATTTTTTTTTTATGGGGGGATAGAGTTACCTAGAAATGTCAATTGTTGACATCGTTTAAGTTTTTGAGCTAAAATCATGGTATGAATGTGCTGCTGAAGATAATGNCATCTAAATGACTTATGAAGGGAAATGAGTGAACAAAAAGTCATGCGAATAGAAATTGTGCACAAAGATTAAGGGTGTGTTTGTGACAGTTTATTTGCTGCGGCGCGGCACGAAAACACTACCTTCAATGTTTGGTTTCCAAGACATGGGTGCATTTTATTAAACAAGCCCTCTTTTTGAAGTCGCCGTCCTTGACCCGCATTCTGTGTTTTAGTTCTAGCGAAATGATGTTGTTGGCCATGGCTTCTGCCATTTGTTTCCTTCATTCTCCAATACCTGTGGTGAGAGCTCGATTCCTGCCTTTTCTTCTTTTGTTTTCCTTCATCCTCCTTTACCTTATATCCTTTAACTTTAAATTTTTGCTCTGTTTGGTTTGTAATTTTTGTCTCACCTTTTTTATCTTTGATAATTGAAGGATTTTTGGTGTGAGAATTCTGAAGAAATTGATCTTTTGTTCGGAGAAATTGATCTATTGTTTGGTTTGGAGAAATTGATCCATTTTCGGTATGAGATGTTTGTGGTCTCTTTTGTCTAATCGAGCCACCCATTTGTTTTTGATTTGTTTTTTCTATAGAGTTGTTTGGAGAGATTGATCTATTGCACAACCACCTATTACGAGTCAATATTTTTTCTACGATGGCCTTCGATTTTAAAGTGAAGTTTATAGATTTTTTTGTGGGATTGATCTATGTGATTTGCTTTCTTTTTTGGTGAGTTTACCCTTTTTGGTTTGTGGTTTCTGCCTATGCTAATTCAATGAATTTTGGTATGAACTTATGTGCAATGTTGTTTGATTAATGGGAGAACCTAATTTATGTGGTCGTGATTGATGGATCTGTCTCGGTTTTTGGCTGCTATATCAAGGAATTTCGATATGACTTTATGTGCAATGTTGTTTGATGAATGGGGGGACCTAATTTATGTTTTTCCGCAGACACGCATTTGCTTTTGATGATCTACTCCTTTGAGGGCCTTCGATATGAACCTGCTTGCAATGTTTTTTGATGAAGGGAGGAGCCTAATTCGTTTTTCTAGTGAAATTATTTGATTGGAGTTTTATGAAATTGAGGGCTTGATTGATTGTGTATTCTTGTGAGTTTGTTCAATTCCGTTTGTGGTTTGTGTTTGGTAATTCAAGGATTATCTACAATAACTTATGTATATGGGTTGTTGCTAATGCATGTGCAATTACTCTTGAGTTCTGTGAGGTTGTTCCATGGAGTGCTTTCAGCTATGTGGCCTGTCTTTGTTTGCTATATTATATGCTTCAATTGGTTCATAAATTTCTTGACCGATCTTTTTTTCATAGTAGATGAGTATGTGGCACTTGGTTTTTGAATACATGAATTCAAGATGATTCAGTGGAGTGACTATTATACATTTGGTATGATACT
>JXCR01146162.1:41238-113990 GCA_002079205.1 Phalaenopsis hybrid cultivar
TTCATTTTATTGCAATTTGGATTTTGGCTGATTAACGCAAACTTTTTATTTTTTCTTATAACTTCAAGATGATTCGATCAGCCAAAATGGTGAGGCAACGCCACAACTAGATCTGAAAACCGATAATCGCAAAGGTCTGTTTCTTGCCATCCTATTTCCCATCTTACCTTGAAATACTCATATAATCTAATTTATGTGATTTGATTCAAACTTGTCATCAGGAATTCAAGTTCAGCTTGATCTGAAAAATGAGGATGGCATGTCAAACAGTAGGAGCGCGTCTGCATCCAAAGCAAGAGGTTCTGCATCTTCAGACAAGGGTGGTGGTCGAGGTGGCTCGGCTGGTGGCAAGAGGAAGAGATGATATAATACTCCGCATCTACAACTGATTTCGGGTACATCTCTTCGTGACTGTCATTTGGCTTCCACAAATTTTGTTTTGTTCTGAATTTTGTGTTTGAACTCTAGTAGTCTGGTTTACTTTCATGTTATTCTATGCAGTTTTTTCATACTTAATGGTGCTTCTTTTCCATGTTTAAAAAAGAAAAAAGGTAGTTTCGTAACATTCTGAGCTGGTGGTGTTGGCTTTCTACAAAATTGTTTGAGAAATTTACATACGCACCAAACAATTCTTATATATTTATGTGTGTATATCACCTATTTTTTATATTTATATTCATTAGATTTTGTTGGAGTAAACCTATGCATGAAAAGATACATTTCACTTNGGTAGTTTCGTAACATTCTGAGCTGGTGGTGTTGGCTTTCTACAAAATTGTTTGAGAAATTTACTTACGCACCAAACAATTCTTATATATTTATGTGTATATTACCTATTTTTTATATTTATATTCATTAGATTTTGTTGGAGTAAACCTATGCATGAAAAGATACATTTCACTTNGACCAAACAATTCTTATATATTTATGTGTATATAATACCTATTTTTTATATTTATATTCATTAGATTTTGTTGGAGTAAACCTATGTATGAAAAGATACATTTCACTTTTAAAAAGTTAATAATAGCATTAATTTTGATGTAATGTTTTAAGATTTGAGTGGTATGCATGTAAATATCAAAGTTTATATGTTAGATATGTAAATATATAAGAATTATGNCATTTCACTTTTAAAAAGTTAATAATAGCATTAATTTTGATGTAATGTTTAAGATTTGAGTGGTATGCATGTAAATATCAAAGCTTATGTGTTAGATATGTAAATATATAACCCCTCAAATTGTTCTTCTGCATTTTTTTTTAATTTATTTATTGCCCAATCAGATATGTGTTTCCATGTGAAATACTTGGAAGGGAAGGTTGGTTATTTATCGCCTGGTTGTGAATGAGAGTGGGCCTGAAGCCGTTGGGACTTGAAAAATTCGGTTTAGTCCAAAATTTTCATGTCTATTTTTTTCGATTTAGATTAACCCGTCGACTCGAATATGACTCATATTTAAAATTAATTTAAATTTAACTCAAATAACTATTATGCATGTATTAAATGGGTTGTGCGGTTCAGGTTTGAGTCTGTCGGGCGGCTGAATGCTGGTCAAGTTTGGTTAAATGTGCATGTGTGTAGGCATGGTTTAGCAAAATGTGGTATCTCATGAAACAAAATATTCAGTCAACCTTATTTTCGATATAGCTTGTGGCATGAACAAAAAGTTGGGTTGGGTTTACACAAGTGNTCGGCGGCTGAATGCTGGTCAAGTTGGGTTAAATGTGCATGTGTGTAGACATGATTTAGCAAAATGTGGTATCTCATGAAACAGAATATTCAGTCAACCTTATTTTCGATATAGCTTGTGGCATGAACAAAAAGTTGGGTTGGGTTTAGGCAAGTGTGAGCTTATTTATAAAATTTTAGCCCAAGCTATTATATGTATGTTCAAGCTAGGTTGGTTTGTTATTGTTTCTGTTAAAGCTCAGTTTATATTAATTTCTTATGATAATAATGAAGTCATTATCAAATAAATTAATAATTAGTATTATTAAGTTATTTAATTTCTAATAAAATATTATTTATTTTATAAGCTTAAATTAGTGCTAGAGAATTATTTATTTAAACAAATGACTCTTTTCAAATAAACTAATGAAACATATGATTAGGTTTTTTTTAAAAAAAAATAAATGAATTTTATTGAGTTTATAAATGAGTTATTTGTTGAAATTTAAATGAAGGAGCTTCAAATTGAATAATTAAATTAAACAATTAATTTGTAAATAATTGACAACTAAATAAATAATTTATTTAATGTATTATGAATTAAAATTTTAACTTATGGTTGGGTAGTGTAAATCAAATGTATAGATTTATCCTGTCATGAAACAAAAGATTCAAATGTTTGACATTGCCGCAACCAACCGTCCATCATCGTCAATCTACAGCTGTGGCCGCCATAATGGTCGCCAGTGCTAGCAATTTTGTTGACATTCGCCACTGCCCATCACAGGTGTAATAGTCATTATTGATCTTCGTCGCCATTGAGTTTGTTTTACATTGATTTATTTTTTTTTCAAACTAAACATAATGTTGTAAATTTATGCATTTACTTCACAATAAATCAAACAATTTTAAAGTATTTTAAATATACTATTTTAATTACAATGTACTCCTTTTACACTATCTTTGTTCAGCAAATCAAACTTTATAAATGAGTTTTAAATTGAATTTAAAAGGATTAAATTAAGCTTTGGTCGAGCTTATTCATAAATTTTAAATGAAAATGGTCATCAAATTTCTTAACAGTTTATTTCTCGAGCTTTAAATAATTTAGCTTGTTAACCTAAACAAATCCAACAATGAATTATTTACCCTGTTCATTTGATATGTATTTAGAAAATGTTCAAATGGATTCAATTAGTTAATTAGATGAACTTGAACTCTTATCGAGCCAAGTAGCATACCGACCGCTTTATTTGCAGCCTTAGTTGTGTTAAGGAAAATGACAATAGTGTGAGCCTTACAGGAGATGATTGCAACACAAATTTCGAGAAAAATGACACTGAAACAAAACTTGAATGAGATGATTATGCCAAAAATATATAGGGAGATAGTGGCAATACAGGCGCTAGAGAAGATGATTGCTGCTCTAATCTCGATATAGAAAGTTGTAATGATGATTGTACAATAATCAAAGATTAGAATGCACCTTATAATGTTGATAAGTGAAGCAAGTCTTCCTAATGATGAGCGTTTTGATGTGGTAAAATGTATAATGCAAGCATTGCTATGATGCATATTATGTTTTGCAAATGGCTGAGATGTGAACCTTACAATAATGCAGGACTCGTATGTAATAATGGACACACACAGACCGATTTAGATGCACTTTACAGTACAATATGATGCATCTTATATTGTAGATCTTGATCTGTAGTGCGCAAGGCATGAATCTTTTTATAGCATGGATTTTGATGAAACTATGACTGAGGTGTATATGAAGTATGCATGCTTGCCGGCAACCGGTGACATACAAAAGGAAAAGTTACATAAATACCACAATTTTTATGAATTTGCATATCTAATAGCAGAATTCTAATATTTACGTCTCGATCCTATAAATTTATGCATAACAAATGTAGTTGGCCACTAAGAAATTAGTAAAAGTGATTTTTTATGTGATGTTGAAGAAATTTTAGTGTTATGAATGTAAATATTAAAATTTGGGTGTTGGATATGTAAATACATAAAAAATGTTACAAAAAGAATGTTAAGTTGACGTGCGAGTGGTTTGCGATAACGGCCCTAGGAAAACCGCTATCAACAATGTACCTAATTGAGGATATAAATCCATCATATATGTATCTCAATGTTGCAAGCATAAATATGACATCAAAATCTCAACATTATAATCAACATGAATAATTTCGATAAATTTCATAAGTTTAATTTNACCTAAGTTGTGTTAAGGAAAATGACAATAGTGTGAGCCTTAAAGGAGATGATCGCAACACAAATTTCGAGAAAAATGACACTGAAACAAAACTTGAATGAGATGATTATGCCAAAAATATATAGGGAGATAGTGGCAATACAGGTACTAGAGAAGATGATAGCTGCTCTAAGCTCGATATAGAAAGTTGTAATGATGATTGTACAATAATCAAAGATTAAAATTCACCTTATAATGTTGACAAGTGAAGCAAGTTTTCCTAATGATGAGCGTTTTGATGTAGTAAAATGTATAATGCAAGCATTGCTATGATGCATATTATGTTTTGCAAATGGCTGAGATGTGAACCTTACAATAATGCAGGACTCGTATGTAACAATGGACTCACACAGACCAATTTAGATGCAGGAGCTAAGTTTCCTTTACAGTACAATATGATGCATCTTATATTGTAGATCTTGATCTGGAGTGAGCAAGGCATGAATCTTTTTATAGCATGGATTTTGATGAAACTATGACTGAGGTGCATATGAAGTATGCATGCTTGCCGGCAACCGGTGACATACAAAAGGAAAAGTTACATAAATACCACAATTTTTATGAATTTGCATATCTAATAGCAGGATTCTAATATTTATGTCATGATCCTATAAATTTATGCATAAAAAATGCATTTGACCACTAAGAAATTAATAAAAGTGATTTTTTATGTGATGTTGTAGAAATTTTAGTGTTATGAATGTAAATATTAAAATTTGGGTGCTATATATGTAAATACATAAAAATTGTTACAAAAAGAATGTTAAGTTGACGTGCGAGTGGTTTGCGATAACGGTCCTAGGAAAACCTCTATCGCAATGTACCTAATTGAGGATATTAATCCGTCATATCATATATCTCAATGTTGCAAGAATAAATATGACATCAAAATCTCAACATTATAATCAACATGAATAATTTCGATAAATTTCATAAATTTAATTTNCACAAGTGTGAGCTAATTTATAAAATTTTAGCCCAAGCTATTAAGTGTATGTTCAAGCTAGGTTGGTTTGTTATTGTTTCTGTTAAAGCTCAGTTTATATTAATTTCTTATGATAATAATGAAGTCATTATCAAATAAGTTAATAATTAGTATTATTAAGTTATTTAATTTCTAATCAAATATTATTTATTTTATAAATTAAAATTAGTGCTAGAGAATTATTTATTTAAACAAATGACTCTTATCAAATAAACTAATGAAACATATGATTAGATTTTTGTTTTAAATAAATGAATTTAATAGAGTTTATAAATGAGTTATTTGTTGAAATTTAAATGAAAGAGCTTCAAATTGAATAATTAAATTAAACAATTAATTTGGAAATAATTGACAACTAAATAAATAATTTATTTAATGTATTATGAATTAAAATTTTAACTTATGGGTTGTTTGGTTCCCTGGTTCCCTATATAGTGTAGTGTAAATCAAATGTATAGATTTATCCTGTCATGAAACAAAAGATTCTAATGTTTGACATTGCCGCAACCAACCGTCCACCATCATCGTCAATCTCCGGCTGTGGCCGCCAATGCTAGCAATTTTGTTGACATTCACCACTGCCCATCACAGGTGTAATAGTCATTATCGATCTTCGTCGCCATTGAGTTTGTTTTACATTGATTTATTTTTTTTTCCAACTAAACATAACGTTGTAAATTTATGCATTTACTTCACACAAAATCAAACAATTTTAAAGTATTTTAAATACACTATTTTAATTACAATGTACTCCTTTTACACTATCTTTGTTCAGCAAATCAAACTTAATATAAATGAGTTTTAAATTGAATTTAAAAGGATTAAATTAAGCTATGGTCGAGCTTATTCATAAATTTTAAATGAAAATGGCCATCAAACTTCTTAACAGTTTATTTCTCGAGCTTTAAATAATTTAGCTTGTTAACCTAAACAAATCCAACAATGAATTATNCCGGCGGCTGAATGCTGCTCAAGTTGGGTTAAATGTGCATGTGTGTAGACATGATTTAGCAAAATGAGGTATCTCATGAAACAGAATATTCAGTCAACCTTATTTTCGATGTAGCTTGTGGCATGAACAAAAAGTTGGGTTGGGTTTAGACAAGTGAGCTTATTTATAAAATTTTAGTCCAAGCTATTATGTGTTGTTCAAGCTAGGTTGGTTTGTTATTGTTTCTGTTAAAGCTCAGTTTATATTAAATTCTTATGATAATAATGAAGTCATTATCAAATAAGTTAATAATTAGTATTATTAAGTTATTTAATTTCTTATAAAATATTATTTATTTTATAAACTTAAATTAGTGCTACAGAATTATTATTTAAACAAATGACTCTTATCAAATAAACTAATGAAACATATGATTAGATTTTTTTTTTAATAAATGAATTTTAGAGTTTATAAATGAGTTATTTGTTGAAATTTAAATGAAAGAGCTTCAAATTGAATAATTAAATTAAACAATTAATTTGGAAATAATTGACAACTAAATAAATAATTTATTTAATGTATTATGAATTAAAATTTTAACTTATGGGTTGTTTGGTTCCCTGGTTCCCTATATCGTGTAGTGTAAATCAAATGTATAGATTTAACCTGTCATGAAACAAAAGATTCAAATGTTTGACATTGCCGCAACCAACCGTCCACCATCATCGTCAATCTCCGGCTGTGGCCGCCATAATGGTCGCCAGTGCCAGCAATTTTGTTGAAATTCACCACTGCCCATCACAGGTGTAAGTCATTTTTTTTTTCAAACTAAACATAAGGTTGTAAATTTATGCATTTACTTACACAAAATTAAAATTGAATACACTTTTTTAATTACAATGTATTCCTTTTACACCATCTTTGTTCGGCAAATCAAACTAAATATAAATGAGTTTTAAATTGAATTTAAAAGGATTAAATTAAGCTTTGGCCGAGCTTATTCATAAATTTTAAATGAAAATGGTCATCAAACTTCTTAACATTTTATTTCTCGAGCTTTAAATAATTTAGCTTGTTAACCTAAACAAATCCAACAATGAATTATTTACCCTGTTCATTTGATATGTATTTATAAAAATATTCAAATGTATTCAATTAGTTAATTAGATGACCTTGAACTCTTATCGAGCCAAGTAGCATACCGACCGCTTTACTTGCAACCTAAGTTGTGTTAAGGAAAATGACAATAGTGTGAGCCTTATAGGAGATGATTGCAACACAAATCTCGAGAAAAATGACACTGAAACAAAACTTGAATGAGATGTTTATGCCAAAAATATATAGGGAGATGGTGGCAATACAGGTACTAGAGAAGATGATTGCTGCTCTAATCTCGATATAGAAAGTTGTAATGATGATTGTACAATAATCAAAGATTAAAATTCACCTTATAATGTTGACAAGTGAAGCAAGTCTTCCTAATGATGAGCGTTTTGATGTAGTAAAATGTATAATGCAAGCATTGCTATGATGCATATTATGTTTTGCAAATGGCTGAGATGCGAACCTTCCAATAATGCAGGACTCGTATGTAATAATGGACTCACACAGACCAATTTAGATGCAGGAGCTAAGTTTCTTTTACAGTACAATATGATGCATCTTATCTTGTAGATCTTGATCTGGAGTGAGCAAGGCATGAATCTTTTTATAGCATGGATTTTGATGAAACTATGACTGAGGTGTACATGAAGTATGCACACTTGCCGGCAACCGGTGATATACAAAAGGAAAAGTTACATAAATGCCACAATTTTTATGAATTTGCATATCTAATACCAGAAGTCTAATATTTGCGTCTCGATCCTATAAATTTATGCATAACAAATGCATTTGGCCACTAAGAAATTAGTAAAAGTGATTTTTTATGTTATGTTGAAGAAATTTGTGTTATGAATGTAAATATTAAAACCTGGGTGTTAGATATGTAAATACATAAAAATTGTTACAAAAAGAATGTTAAGTTGACGTGCGAGTGGTTCGCGATAACGGCCCTAGGAAAACCGCTATCGACAATGTACCTAATTGAGGATATAAATCCATCATATCATATATCTCAATGTTGCAAGCATAAATGACATCAAAATCTCAACTTTATAATCAACATGAATAATTTTGATAAGTTTCATAAGTTTAATTTGATATCATCATAAAATAACGAAAATCTCCCACATACTTTGGTATAAATCCTCTGCAAATTACTTTGCCGCTTAATGATTCATAACAAAACTATGGCCAAATGATTCATAAAAGAACTATGGCGAATTGCAAACTTTTCAAGTTATTTACACAGAAATTGCTGACAGATGGCTAAGAATGGCCAAATAGTCATTTTTACCTCGAATTAATGCTATTTAATGCTATGATAGCACTGAATATGAGACATTAATGGTTTGATAAAAAAAAGTATTAGTATGCCTTAATAAATGAAGAATGAAAGTGCAGCAGTGTAACATCTATTAAAAATTTAAAAACTTTTGGGACAAAACATTTGATCAAACTGTGATAGGATGTACTCTGCAACAAATACAAAAAATCAAATAAAATTCAATAAAATCTATCTTATTCACATCTCAAAAAACACTCAATAGCTTCAAATCCATCCTGATTTTCATCCCGAGCCATATTTTTTTCCATTAAAGTTCAAGCCATGACTTTATCAAGCACAACACTTTAAAACACCAAAAGCTATATAATGATATATTTGGAATTCAGGGGGGTACCTATTAGCAAAGTAAACGAAATCAGAAACCAATAGATGTATCTGCATGAGCAAATGGGAGCATTAGCTCTTTGGGAGTGTAAAAACATATAACATATTAACAAAATCAAGCGGGGTTGGCCTAACGAGAAAAGGGGAACGTAGGCAATTCATTTCGAAGACTGCCGCGAAACTCTTCTCGCCATTTTCTCGAATATAACATTTACTCCAAGGATAAAAGAGAACTATTCGGGATATGAAGTAGAGCAGCTATGTATAAATATCACTTCTCCGCCTGTCTCATGTCTCCAGGATGCAAATCAACACCTGTGAAATGAAGATGATGAAGATTTATGAGAAATTTAACAGCAGTAGATAAATGAAGAAGATTATGAATCTCTCTATTAGTTGATTGTTCCATATTCGATTTACAAATTAAATGCGTCAAAATGAAAATGATAACGGCTAGTCATAATTATCAAAGAAAGCTATGAAATACCCGCAAAAATTTTGGCAGAAAATATTTGCGGATTACATCGCTTTAAAAAGCGTGATTTTAAATAAAATAGAGAATTTTTAAGATGAAGGGCATAAGGTTTTTATTTAGTGAAGTTTGATGGAAGTTTTAATAATTAGATGGCAACCTAACATCAACATTCAGGCCATCTCCATCAGGGTTTGCAGCATAAATTCAATTACATATGCGTGATATATTAGATGCAACATAAAAAAATAAGGAATCTACAAACATACCACAGAGTTCTGATGTATTTACATACTCAAAACTAAATTTTGATATTTACATTGATAACACTCAAATCTTTAATTTCAAATAAAAAATTCAATTATTACTAANGGTAGATCGGACCAAAATCAACTAGACTCTAATTGGTTTGCTTTGAACCGAACCAAATGTTATACGGGTTGAAAATCCTAATCTGAACTCAACTCGACATGAACACAGCTAATCCGAACCCGACTTGACTCGACAAGACAATTTGACTCCTGCACCTGACCAATTTTCTTCTACTAATTCTCAAAGGAGTCAAATAAACGTGCAGTAGACCATTGTCAAGGTTCTGAGGAGAGGAGTGATTTGTGTAGGATTGCAGAAGAATACCTTTGTAGGGGGTCGACAATAATGCCAAGGGTTCAAGCCTTCGACCTTGGACCATTGGCTCTTCGCAGTCCTGACCCTCATCCACCTTTTGCTCTTCTCGTTGTCATTTGACATTCGCGGTCATAGTTTAGCATAAAGAGAAGGCTTCACAGCTCCACATATAAGCAGACGGTTGCTTATATGTTCGCACTTCGAAAGCCCAAAAAGTTAAAACAAGGAGAATGAAAAAAAGGGAAATAAAACTAAGCGTCGCGTGAACTTGAAGGCCGCTAATCCCACTACCCGTTGCATAAATTTACTAATTTCAAGTCAACCCGAACCCGACCCGAAAAATATTAGGGCTCACCCCAACATGGATTTTTTGGGTTGATTTCTGAGTCAAGTTGTCATGTGTCAATTTTTTACATCCCTACTCTAAACATCACAACAAAAGATNTGTGAACTTGAAGGCCCCTAATCCCACTACCCGTTGCATAAATTTGCTAATTTTAAGTCAACCCGAACCCGACCCAAAAAATATTAGGGCTCACCCCAACATGGATTTTTCGGGTTGATTTCTGAGTCAAGTTGTCATGTGTCAATTTTTTACATCCCTACTCTAAACATCACAACAAAAGATTTCATAAATTTGAAGAATTTGTTTTATTGTGCATAAGAAGTCTCAAAATCTCCATTTTTTTATTTAAATAACTAGCATCTTCCTCAATAACCATACAAATAGCCGAAAATCATCCACCCAACGAAANTTCCATTTTTTTATTTAAATAACTAGCATCTTGCTCAATAACCATACAAATAGCCGAAAATCATCCACCCAACGAAAATGACTCAAAGTGGCTCCCATCATGTAGAAATTATTACAACTAACTTCAAGAGATGCCAATCATGGTGTAGCATTTTGTACTTCATCGAACTCGGCACTCATCTTCTAGTTGGCAGTTGGCATATTGATAAAATATCATTTGTAATAGCTTGAAGTCTCAACCATTGTGATATTGCCTACTTTAAANTTTTTCTTTTGAAATTATGTATACCGTATCCATTTGGTAGGAGAAAAACATAAGAATTTCTTCATTACTCACATATTGCTTAACCTACTACATCATCCATTATTCATATGATTTGTTGGAGAATTAGTATTAACAATAAAAATAATAATAGTTGTTGTTATTAACCCGTAACAATTATAAATATAATGAATAAATTAACAAAAGAACTGATTAATTCAAATAAGGCTAAAGTAAACCTAAAAAGGTTTTCAATAGGTTTAATGGTATGACCTCTCAACCAACCAAAACATTATCCACTTACAAACCAGCCTCATAATTTCTTTCCTTGGTGAACTTCCAACTAGGTAACCTGTCTAAAGAATGCTCCAACAAAAGCACATTTAACTCTGTGATTATTGAAGAAAAACAAATCTAGGTGATAGATCGGACCAAAATCAACTAGACTCTAATTGGTTTGCTTTGAACCGAACCAAATGTTATACGGGTTGAAAATCCTAANACAATTACAGATGCGTGATATATTAGATACAACATAAAAAAATAAGGAATCTACAAACATACCACAGAGTTCTGATGTATTAACATACTCAAAACTAAATTTTGATATTTACATTGATAACACTCAAATCTTTAATTTCAAATAAAAAATTCAATTATTACTAAGCTTTTTACACGGAAATATAGCTTTTCATGCATAAGTTTTGGTACAATTATGATACAAAAGTGTTATAAATGTAAAATACCAGATTTTAGGTGTTAGATATATAAATATATAAGAACTGTCTGGTAAGCATATAAAATTGTTAATAAAATACTATTATATTAAAGAGATAGCCAGAGTAATATCAATTGAAAGAAAACATTGATGTTAAATTATACGTATCTGTTTTAGCATGAATTAAGCTACAATTCTTTGAAGACAATAGATAGGTGCGAGATAAGGCTTTATAGTTTAAAGCATATTACAATCACTAGCTGAATAAAACTAGTACATGTCAATTCAGCTTCCTATAAGAGGAAAAAAAAAGGAAAAAAAAACTATTGACATCTCACTTAACCTGTAAAGCACAATAACAACATTGCCATGCACGGCCAAATTTGATCTAGCTAAACATATCATAGATCATATATATTCTTTAAAAAAAGCATTAAATGTAAAGAAAATATTATAATACAAAAATATTCAACATCTAATTGTGTTACAAGTGAATTTGAATCAAAACTCACTAAAATATGCACACAAGTGTACACCACACAAAATCAAGAGCATGAACAATGATTAAGCAATATTTAAAACTTGGCCAGTCAATTAGATAGAAGACCACATATGTATGTAAAACTAAATAATTGAGCAAGATAACCTATGAAATGAAAATGAATTAGAATCTAAATTGATCCAAAACTTTAAAAATGAATAAATTATAAGTGATGAAATTGATAAATCAATTGAACAATCTATTAACACTTGATAAAATATCGTCCAAATATATGTATACTAATTGAACAGATATTGAGTTGAATTTTTAATTCTTGATTTACAAATTAGTAAAAAAAAACAAATTAATAAACTCAAATTACATCAACATATCCATAAATTTATTAGTGATAACAACCTTTAAAAAAGCAAAAGATTACAAATCCATTTATTTAGTTGAAGCATAATTCATCAATGTTAATATTTAAACCATTTGGAATAACATTTTTTAAAAAGATTATTCACTGTATGATAAGCATATCTTATTTGTATCAAAGATTATTGGACTATTTCCTACTTATTAAAAAAATACTTTTATGGAATTTAATAAATATAATTTTAAGATTTTTTTTCAAACATTCTCTCTCTTAAAACTATATAAAACATATAGATTGGGAAAAATGTTAAAATTTCTCTACCCATAGTTAAGCATTATCCTACTAAGCCATCCATTACTTGCGCATGATCTATTGGATAAATATTATTAAATACAAAAAATAAGTTTAATTAAATATAATAATTATAAATCCCTCGGAAATGTTAATAGAAATATCTAATTTAAATTTGGCTAAAGTAAATCAAATAGTTGTAATAGTTTGAAGTTTTAACTATCAAGACACCGTCAGCTTTAGTGAAACAAGCTACACGATTTTATTTATTTTGTCCAACTTCCCAAGAAGTCACTATCCTAAGAATACTTCAATGTGACCACACTTACTTCGGAATTCTTTAAGAGATCAGCTTTAATACATAATTTATAAATCCATTTATTTAGTTGATTCTAAAAGTGCATAATTATTNCATCAGCTTTAATACATAATTTATAAATCCATTTATTTAGCTGATTCTAAAAGTGCATAATTATTCACAAGTAATCTTTAAATCATTTAGACCGCTTTTTTGATTAAAAGACTATTCATCCATATAAAAGACATACGTTTTGCATAGCCAGTTATCGAAAGAAAAATTCTATGGAATTATATATATATATATATAAAGGAAATCGGAATTTGGCAGAGACCCAAATACCGATTTCCCATGCGCTAGGACCCATGCTGAGAACCCGCGCCACTATATATATATATATATATATATATATATCTCTCACCATTTTTCTTTTGAAATTATCTATACCGTATCCATTTGGTAGGAGAAAAACATAAGAATTTCTTCATTACTCAGATATTGCTTAACCTACTACATCATCCATTATTCATATGATTTGTTGGAGAATTAGTATTAACAATAAAAATAATAATAGTTGTTGTTATTAACCCGTAACAATTATAAATATAATGAATAAATTAACAAAAGAACTGATTAATTCAAATAAGGCTAAAGTAAACCTAAAAAGGTTTTCAATAGGTTTAATGGTATGACCTCTCAACCAACCAAAACATTATCCACTTACAAACCAGCCTCATAATTTCTTTCCTTGGTGAACTTCCAACTAGGTAACCTGTCTAAAGAATGCTCCAACAAAAGCACATTTAACTCTGTGATTATTGAAGAAAAACAAATCTAGGTGGTAGATCGGACCAAAATCAACTAGACTCTAATTGGTTTGCTTTGAACCGAACCAAATGTTATACGGGTTGAAAATCCTAATCTGAACTCAACTCGACATGAACACAGCTAATCCGAACCCGACTTGACTCGACAAGACAATTTGACTCCTGCACCTGACCAATTTTCTTCTACTAATTCTCAAAGGAGTCAAATAAACGTGCAGTAGACCATTGTCAAGGTTCTGAGGAGAGGAGTGATTTGTGTAGGATTGCAGAAGAATACCTTTGTAGGGGGTCGACAATAATGCCAAGGGTTCAAGCCTTCGACCTTGGACCATTGGCTCTTCGCAGTCCTGACCCTCATCCACCTTTTGCTCTTCTCGTTGTCATTTGACATTCGCGGTCATAGTTTAGCATAAAGAGAAGGCTTCACAGCTCCACATATAAGCAGACGGTTGCTTATATGTTCGCACTTCGAAAGCCCAAAAAGTTAAAACAAGGAGAATGAAAAAAAGGGAAATAAAACTAAGCGTCGCGTGAACTTGAAGGCCGCTAATCCCACTACCCGTTGCATAAATTTACTAATTTCAAGTCAACCCGAACCCGACCCGAAAAATATTAGGGCTCACCCCAACATGGATTTTTTGGGTTGATTTCTGAGTCAAGTTGTCATGTGTCAATTTTTTACATCCCTACTCTAAACATCACAACAAAAGATTTCATAAATTTGAAGAATTTGTTTTATTGTGCATAAGAAGTCTCAAAATTTCCATTTTTTTATTTAAATAACTAGCATCTTGCTCAATAACCATACAAATAGCCGAAAATCATCCACCCAACGAAAATGACTCAAAGTGGCTCCCATCATGTAGAAATTATTACAACTAACTTCAAGAGATGCCAATCATGGTGTAGCGTTTTGTACTTCATCGAACTCGGCACTCATCTTCTAGTTGGCAGTTGGCATATTGATAAAATATCATTTGTAATAGCTTGAAGTCTCAACCATTGTGATATTGCCTACTTTAAATGAATAGGCATCGTGATTTTATCCACTTAGTATAACATTTAAGAGGACACCTATCCTAAGAGTACTACAGTATGAGTATGCTTAACTTCGGAATTTCTAATGAAAATCCAACCAGCACACCAAAAAATATCTTGATATTTAATTGCTTAGCTCCAACATACTTTTAGGATCCAACTATGAGAATCCTTAAGGAATTAACTATTATGAAAACAAGATTCATGTCTGTAATTAATTGATTCATTCTATAATAGTGCATTCTTATATAAAATTTATAGCATAAAACCATTAACTAATGCTTAAAATTCTTCTCTTTCCATGACCAAATGTCACACCCCATCACTCATTGGTTGATCCACAGCCACCCGCTCAACATCATCTTGCAAGCCCCAAATTATAGGCTAGAACAGAATAGAAAAAGTACTAGGAATTATTTTAGATGTTCTCTACAAATCTATGAATCACCTTAGGGCACTTCTAACACTATTTCTCATTATAGATGACTTCTCCTCAATGCTTTCTCCTACTAAATGCTGCAAAAAGCAAACTCTTTATTTTGAGCTTTTTTTTTCCACTGGAAAGCATCTGTTTTGATAATTTTTTTTCCTTTAATGTTGTTCAAAACAACATTCCAGAACTCCTATTTTCTGTTGGATACCAAGTAGGACTGTAAACGAGCCGAGCTTGAGCGAGCTCAGGCTTGGCTCGTGTTCGGCTCGTTCGAAATAGCTCATGTTCGCAATCGGCTCGTGAATAGTGTGTTTTTTTTGTTTAGCTCGATTTAAATATTCGTGTTTGTGTTCAGCTCGAAATTAGCTCGTTAAAATTAAATTGAAAAAAAAAGATGTAAAGTGTGGGATTCGAACCTGGACCAAATATATACAAAATAAAGCGATAACCACATTACCACGTGAGATGTTATGAATTAAATTTAGATATAAATATATATAATATATTATTACATAAATAGTTATATAATTTTTTTTATTTAGAACTAAAACGAGCAGAACACGAGCGAACCAAGAGTTGTTTGTGTTCGACTCGTTTATAATTCGAGCTTTAAAAACTTGTTCGTGTTCGTCTCATTTACTTAACGAATGAGCCGAACACGAGCTGTTCGCGAACAATGAGCTTTTTTAACAGACCTAATAGCAAGCGTCTTTTCAATTCTTCCCTATACATTCTCTCTGGAATCAACAACCGGAGGTTTTTCCTTTTCCTTTTTTCGGGTTCCAGCAGCAGCAAGCAGTTTGTAAGGCAAAAAGGTGTAAAGCAAGTAAGAAATTTACAAGGCAAACAATAATCTACAGTAGTCTTGCTCGGCATTTTGTCAAGCAACAACAAGCAAAACAACAAGCCATAAAAGTGGTTGGCAATGCAACATTGCGCAAAAGAAAAACATCTAGAGGCATGGTTTGTGCTCTAGTATCTGCATATTTTTTTCCCTATACAATGAAAAGCTAGATGTAGTGTTGAAGCCAGTCACCGCAAAACAAAGGAAGAAAAGAAAAAGAATTATTTCAGGAAAATTATCATTGCACTCATTGCAAAAATCGAGTCTCTAAACGGACAAGTTCAGTAAGAATAAATTTATTCATCCCTAAATCAACTCCACAAAAGGAAAATTTTAGTCTATAATAACAGTCAAAATAAATTAAAAATTAAAAGATAATTACTATTTTCAATTCAACTACAAATTTATCCAAATAAAAAAGAAATTAAAATCCATCCTTCTCCCACTTGAATCTAAAGTTCAATCAAATAATACAACTTTTCGGGATATGACCTCCCCCATATGATGTATGATTGATCATCCTATTGCTCATATTGATTTCTTGCAACACCTTCGATCTCAATGATATGCTCTAAGAATCACCAGAGTCTTCAATTTTCATGGAAAAATCGAACAGTCAAAACTTCAACGAATGTGATTCCTTTGATCTATTCTATAATTTGATGCCCCAAATTATAATCAGAAGCCATATAATTGATCACCAACAAGACTAATCCCCAAATCGTTTGTATATTTCTCATACATTCATGCTAGTCTTGTCTGTTGCTGCTGAAATTATGTTCAGAAATAATAGGTAAGTACTGATCTTATATAATTCCCAGACATTCATAGTAGTCAAATTCCTAAATTATCAAAGGTTCTGAAATCCGAAACAACAATTGATTTCCACCACCTCAAGGTTCCACATCCAATCATTCATTTGCATACTTCCCTCACATATATACTAGAATTATTCTTGAAGCTAACATTGGTAATAAAATAATGTCCATTGCTAAAGGTGGAACCAAAAACATCTCATAAAGTATTAGGACTAATATACATGTAGTAATTCACCAATTTTTCTATATAAAATCTAAGAGTTATACCACGATCTATAGAAAGACTATCAATTAAGCAATCCATCGAATTCAAATATTTCCAACACAAAAAAAAATTACTTTGAACTTAAATTTTGAACTTTTACTTGAGTTATTTTATGACTAATATATTATTTTATTTTATTAAAAATACTCTAGTCTATGAAGTTCTATTTGCAAGTAATTATTAGAAATATGTCAATATTTGTTAATAGTTTATCTATAGGAATAAAGGAATTCTGAGTTATATACAACAGATTATATGATGTTACTTGACCTGAAAAAAATTAAAAAAAATATAATTAAGATACAAATGATGATAAGTATAAGAAATACAATAAGATAAATAAGCCTCATGCATAAACAAGAAAATAATTTCTCCCAAAAAAATTTTAAATCTGGCACCTTATCAACGAGCAAATCCCATAATAAATGGAGAGAGTCTTTAAATTTAAAGTAAAATACTAACTATCGCATAAACCACCTTGACTCAAAATTCATTTTTTTTTAATAAAAGAAATAACAAACTAATACCAAACTACTAATAAGTTGCTAAAAATTGTAATAACTAGCAAATAAATTNAAGTCTTTAAATTTAAAGTAAAATACTAACTATCGCATAAACCACCTTGACTCAAAATTCTTTTTTTTTTTTATAAAAGAAATAACAAACTAATACCAAACTACTAATAAGTTGCTAAAAATTGTAATAACTAGCAAATAAATTGCTAAATAATTACACATTTCTAATAAATTTAATAACAATGATTAGAAAAATCGTCATGAAAACATGATAATCATAGAATGCAGCTCCTATGTAAATCACAAAATAAAAAGTTAGAATTTATATCCATATCAATTCTCTCAACTGCAAAACACTCGACTAAAAAGAGTTTTTTGTGATAATACACCAAAAATAATATTTTCTTCATTAATAATATTTTCTCCATTTGTTATGGATTATCAAATGGTGAATNCTTAAAAATTATTTTGTGGTTCTATTAAGCTTTACCAACTGCCTTTCGCGGCTTTGGTGCGTTTAATTAAATGAATTGTCGTCTTTATGCTGTGGTCACTCACCCGCGTTCTACAGTTTCTTTCTAATAAAACTTTTACGGGGTTCTTTGGTTGTATGTATGAGTATGCCCTCAATTGAAATTATTGAAAAATATGAGGCTTGCTACATTTGAGTTTGGAAAAAATAGTTTACCCATGACATACTGTTCTGCTAGAGTTAAATGTTTATTTTTTGTCATCTTTCTATTTGTGGGCTTTCAGATGTTTATTTTCTGTTACTTTGCTTGTTGTGGGCTTTCAACTGTGATTATTATCACTTTCGTGCCATGTGGAGAAAGGGTTAGGGAGTTCTGGATTGCTTTCTTGTTTAGTTTTTATTTTAATGAGTTCAAGTTATTGTTTGTAAAAAAATATGTTCATTAGTTCTTTTCATGCTAGTAGTGGTGATGGGTAAGACAAAGAAGCCATATCGTCTACTACGTGGGATAAAAATGTGAAGTTAATCTTTTAAGATCTCTCCTTAAAGTAGGTGGAATTAGGAAATGAGTCAACCACCTATTTTAACAAAAAAAAAGAAGACAAAACATTATAAAAAAAATTAAAGAAAGCACTGGAAGAGTGTGATAGAATGCAACTGAAAAACAAATGAGATGAGTTAAAAAAAGAATTGAAAAATATGGAAAGAGTTAAAGCAAGGATCAATAGGCTTAGGTTGAGATCCGATAAAGCGAACTATTGATGTTTTGGAAGAACGTTTGACTGAGAGATTGGAGGTAAAAATTTAGTAAAATTTCAGTTCTTTCTATTTATTTTAAGTTATGAACATATCATCTATTAATTAATTTGTAGGTCGTGCAAACTGCCAGGAAGTTCAAGTTTAGAGGCAATGATATCGAGCTTGAAGAAAAATTAGATCTAATATTTAGTGGAGTCGTGGCCACATACATATGATTATGCATGGAAACCAAAGGAGATAGTGCACGCTAACACAACTGAGCATGTAGATACTGATCAAATAGCTTACTCAAATGGTCCAATCCTAACCTGAATGAAATTGGATCTACTAATTGCTCCAATTGTCATAGAATTGTGAAGAAAAAAGATGGTGCGGTTTTCACAAGAAGTCAGACTTCAAAATTAGTTGCTTCATGTACTAAGAAGCCTTTCATATCACATGCAACTTATATTCAACAAGTTTTGAGAATATTGGAAAAATCTCCATAAATTTATGAAGACATGTCATATTAATTTCTCTTATTGAAGTTGCTAGAAGATCTGACTAGGAGAGAATTCCTTATGTTGATGACACTCGAGCGCAGGTTTAACTATTTACGTTACTTTTATAAGAACTGGGATGTATGATTGTTATGATATTTTTGTACTTTTATATGTTTGACTGATATGGGTGTATGACACTATTTTTGATGTACTAGGGATACAATGTTCAATTATTTTTGGACTTTTCTTTGTCAATATTTTTTTAATTAATTATTTGCTAATTCAGTGTTATTTAATTTTTTTTACCTTTTTTTAGAACATAAAAAACGAATAATATTGATAGAGAAAGACGTAAAAAAATATATCTATATTATACTTAATGTATGAGTATTACAACTCATATATTGCTCACATTTCTTGCATGAAATCCACTTATATTGGCGACAAATAGGTTCTAGAGTTGCTTGTGGGTCACCCAACAAGATTTAACATGTTTCGTATTAGAAACCATATTTATTAATATATTAGAAGAACTACACCAAAATCATGAACTTCATGATTTCTTTAGGATGACTTAAGAGAGGTGTTAGCTATAACTCTCTATATTTTATCACAAAATGAGTCTATAAGAAGGGTCATGAAACTATTCCAACACACAACAACAATAGGCCTTTATCTCACTAAGTGGGGTTGGCTACATGAATTCTTTTTCTCCATTGCGTCCTATTGAGTGTCATATTTTCATTTAATTCTAATAAATTAAGATCATTTTTTATATAATATGCCTATGTCTTTCTAGGTCTACCTCTGCCTTTCTTAACATAAGTCGAATATAAAACATCTTCTCCCACCTTTGCATTCATTTGATGGTTAATGTTTAATATGAACAAACCTTTTAAGTCGACTCTCTCTAATTTTACCCACCATTGGAGCTCCACCAACCCTATCACAGATTTATTCATTTCGCATTTTGTCTGTAAGTGTAAAGATAGTCGTCCGCCTAAGAATTCTCATCTCGGTAACGCTTAACTTAGTTTTATGCTTCTCTTTTAAAGGCCAACATTCAACGCCATAGAGCATTGCAGGAAATTTTTTCTTTCAGTCTAAGCGATACTTTTCTATCACACAATAGGCTTGAAGCATTCCTCTACTTCAACCAACCAACTTTAATCGTACTAATAACATTCCCCATCTATATCACCATCACTTTGAACAATAGACTCGATATATATAAAACTTTTACACATTTTAATAATTTGATCACCCATCGTTACAATTATGTCATTAGAGCTATTATTATTAAAATTACATTAAATGTAGCCAATTTTAGTTCTACTCAAACGAAGCCCTTTAAACTCCAATGTAGACCTCCATAATTCAAGTTTTTCCTGAGCTCTAGTGATTGCAACAATTATAAAATAAAAATTGCAGATATTTTTTTAGTTGGTTTGAATGCTCTGATCAAGCTTATTTTCAAAAGTTATCAGACCTAAAGATCCTACATTCAAAAACACTCTTATAGAGATTTCACAAGATCAATACTATATCATATTTTATGGTATATTTTTGTATTTATTACTTCCAAAATTTACTTAAATGCAACAACTCTTATATATCATATAATGAATTAGGAATGTATTGGAGCAATCGATGAAACATATGTGGATGCATGCTTGTCCAAAGGAGAAAAAATTGCATATACTTGACATTGTGATTCACCAACACAAAATTTTATGACTGTATGTGATTTTAACGTGTCTCACTTTTGTATATGCTTTTTCAGAGCTCCCTTGTTGCTTGCTTTCACAATATTTTTGGCATTCTCCCCCCTTCCTCTTCAGGGTTGGATAAAGGTTAATGTCGATATGACCTTACTTCCCTACTGGCAGGCGGGTATTGGTATCATTGTTTGAAATGAAGGGGGCGGGCTCATCATAGTTATGGGCAACAATTTTTTCATTAGGACAACACACAAGTGGAGAAACTGCGGTCAAATCTTTTGTCGGGATTATTAACGATTGGGTGACAAAATGCAAAGGTATCATCATTGAGTGTGATAATTCCAATGTTATAGACTACTACCGCAAGTGCAAGGACAAGCAGCCGTGGCAACATTCAATCCCAAACAATTCAAATTTTGGTTTTTTCAAGCTTTTCATTTTCCAATATACTTTTAAGAGCAGCAACAAAGCAGCTCATACTTGCGCCAAGATGGCCATAGATAGAGAGTTTGTTCTAACTTTTGTTACTGATCAAGATGCCCTTTTTGCTATTTTGCAATGGGATGGATCTCATTTTGTAAATGTTCATGGGGCATACTTTTGTACACTTGTTGTATTTCTTTTGTTTTTAAGTAATGCAAAATGCACACCCTTCAAGTATGAGAAGACATTTCATATGATAGGTGTATATTCAAATTTGCTACTCAAACTCATAAATATAACTTTTCAATGTGGCATTCGGTTTGCTTGAATATAAAAAAATTAAATATTTTTTTCAGTACGATATTAATGGTTATACTTCTAACAGGGAAATATTATTTGGTGGATGCTGGATATCAAGGGTATCTCAAACCCTTTGTTGATACAAAATATCACATTTCTGATTTTTAAATATTCGACAACATTGTTCGGGGTAGAAGATGTTCAACAAAAAATACTCATCTTTATGTGATTTTGTTGAGAGGGTATTCAGGGTTTGGAAAAAAAAGAGTTATTTTATGAGATATGGTCACATATCCTTTCAACAAACAAATGAAGATTGTTGTGGCTACAAAACTCTCCATGGTTAGATTCATCGACATGCTTCACGTAGTGAGATTGATTTTAGCATTGCAGATGAAGATTAGTCACATGTCCCTACTTAGACATGAATATTATCTAAGGCATTCAATATCACAAGCTTATTGTGATTTATGTGAGCCTTGTAGACATGATGAGGAAGATGTTGGGAGATGATTAAGTTGAGAGAGCAAATTATAGAAGTAATAATTAATGAGTGAAATGATGTGTGCTACTTTTTCGTTGTTTATGTATGACGTGATTTGAAAACGCTTAATGCTTATTGTAATGACTTTTTATATAATGATGTTCATGTGAAATTTCAATTTATTGTAATTTATTCTTTTCATTCATTCAGTCTGTATTTTTTCCCACATGGATGACCTTTTAGGCAACCATAAGTTTAATATATGTTTTTTTTTTCTTGTATATTTTTTTGGTTTGAAAATTTTTGATGAGTTACATGACCTTAGGGTTCTTCTGAATGACCTATATGTTGCCACAGATTTTGACATGTATGAAATCTCCATCAAGGCAACCAAAGATCCCTTTCGTTGGAGTTCTTCTGGATTACCATTGTGTTGATATGTTTCTGTGATACATACGAGCTCGACATTATATAGTTTAAAGAGAACCAAGATCTTTTTTTTAAGATCTTTTGTTTTGTAGTGACAGATTATTCGTCGGTTTATCCTTTGCTTTGAGACCTCACAATTTTATAAATCGTTAATTATATATGTTTATTATTCTTGTTAGTTAAATGTTTCATTTAATTGTTTGTGGTTTATGGTTTCAAACCTTCAAAAAATGAGTAAGAGGACTTTCGGTGCCTCTAGAGTTTTGTGTTGCAATTGTGGGTTGTATTGTTCTTTACATACATCATGAAAGCAGCATAGTTATGTGAAGAAAATTTTACAGGTGTCCAAGGAATAAATCAACAGTGAATTCTTCTGGTGGGCGGATCAGTTAGATGATTCCACCTCAGATAGCAATCAGATATGAAGAGCTTCTTTGGAGAAGAAGTTATCTCGTAAAATTGATTTCTTACATTTGAAATTCAATATTATGATAATGTTAATTTTTGTTTTAACAGTTTTATATTTTTTTTTGATTGTTGTGTTACTCACTATTAAGTGAGATGTCAGTTCTAGGTGTAATGTATGAGCTTCTGAATTTTTGAGGATTTTGAATGTATTTTCTATTTTCAGGTACTGGTTATTCAACCTTGACTAATTCTCTTATAAAGAACACAATAGTACAGGGGAAAAAAATATTTTTTTCATAAACAACTGCAACACAATTGCTGCACAACTCTATAAAATAAACATGTACAATTTTCTTGCAGCAGCTTCTTGGCACAGGCAGCTGCCGCAAAGAGACCTTATACATAATTGTTTTACCACCTCAATCTTTTTTCACCAAGTTTGAATGGAATAAAAATTCATAAAGGTGGTCACAAATATTTGTGATATGCCTAGTGATGTGATGATGTTTATTAGTGATAAATGTGGTGCTTTTTGTTGCTAGTATTTAGTAATTGGCTTTTAGTTGAATCATAATAAATGACTTGTAGTTGATCATTTATAGTTTTTGGATGTAGCATAATCTTTGATTGCCTGTTTTACTACAATGCTCTTTTTAATTCAATCTACTTGCCTGTATACAAGAACTGGAATGCATGCGTTGTATTTTTTTTTTCTTATTTTTTCCCAATTAAGTGAAATACACATTATGTACATGGCCTAAGGTTTCCTTTGGTCTGAAGGTTCACTCTCCTTGGTTGTTAGAGATACAATTATGCATTGTTGAGTGATGTTCGCTAGTCCTTTTTGATACATGCATTTATCAGTTAACGACCAGCTAAATTCATTTTAAATTCTCATTTATGTAAGCTTATTGCATGCTAGACTTACAGAACCTCATTTAGAGGTCCTATCTGGTATTGTATTTATTTTAAAGTCTAATATAATTGTTTCTCAAGACTTCTTTTCTAATATATGTACTATCCATTATGTCATACTTGGACATTTTTGCGGTTTTTTGTTTCCTTAATCCTTTATCATTGAACTGTTGTAATAATCATGGTTGGGAATTTTAATCAGGATGCTTTGGAACATTTGGCATCAATTGATCTTCTGGAATTGTGCAACGAGGCAAAAGTAGAGCGTTGCCGGGCGACTCGGGATCTGAGTAGCTGTGGCCGCTTTGTTCAAGATGTACTAAATTCATGTGGGCATGCCTCTTTGTGTGCTGAATGTAGTAAGAGATGCGATGTGTGTCCAATTTGTAGAACATCTCTTCCAGTTAATGGAAATAGATTACGACCTCGTCTTTATTATGAATGCGCTAGCGCTGGTCTTATTTCTAAGAGACATGCTGACAGATTTCAAGAGAAGGATGATAGCAAGGATCATTTTCTAGCTATTCAACGCCTGTATTCTCTGTTTGATGTTGCACTAGATAACAATCTTGTATGTTTGATTTGCCATTGTATCCTTGAATAATTTTACTTATTGAAGATGTCACTTCCAATTTCTGCTGCATATATCTCCTGGCTGATTTGACTAATATTCTTTGAATGATCATTCTATAATAACCTGTTACCTTAACAAGTACAACAGATGTTACAGATGTTTGTATGGATGAGAATGCTGTATCTAGCGACCCTGTTATGTCTTTCTTATTGGATGAAGTGGTTGTGAAGGACTGGTGCAAGCAAAGATTCAAGGCTATAATTCATGATCTTCAGATAGCATGTATCCTCTAAGAGTTAGTTCAAATCTTGAACCATAAAGTATGTAGGATTCCCCACTTCAATCCCATCCATTGTATGATAGTCATAGTGTATGCCTTAACACTGTTCAGATAGGCTTGACTTGAAAGGAATGAAGTCAAGCATGTCTTTATTTCAAAGATCAACATCACAGTTATCTGGCATATCTAATGTTCTTGAGGTCATGGTTTCTTCATTCAAGGACAATCTCTCAGCCCAATTGAATGACTTTCATTTCCTTCTGAGCATCACACTGAAGACAAAACAGGTTCATTTCATGGATTAACACTTTAAAGTTTTTGTACATATGCAAACTTTAATACTCTTTCTGTTTGGATAAATTATTCATTTTTATAAGGTGGTATTTTTTTCCGAGACTTTATATGGATTAACTAAAAAGAATCTTCATATTTTATTTTTTACTTGACAACTCAAGGTCTTATTTTAATTTACTTTAAGCAATCTAAGGTGAAATTTTTTAATTTTTTTTTCTTTTGCATATTGTCTGCTTAAAGTTGTATCAGCTGTCTTAGTAAAGCATGATCTTTTTTCATATACGCCTGAATCATTAGAAAGCTTCAAGTGGGTGCAATGCTCATCTTGTGGTGGCAGTATCTATGTTTAGAAATAATAGAAAGAGAACACGCTACTGACAGACAACAACTGCTACTTACTAAATAATTGCCAATTGTAAGGCTAACTGTAAAGCCTCCTCCATATTTCTAAAATTTGAAATGCTTAATCTCCTTTCATATTCTGAACTTCAAACAATAAGTTCAGCTTTCTTGCCTAAATTATTGAAGTAAAATTTGGCCCTCTTGTTCTTTTGTTTCCTAATGGTTTGTTTGTCATGGAGGTGTGGCTTACCTCGCTTCTGCATTGCATTTCAAATCTTCTTTGATCCATGCCTTCTTGGGCATGGCATGGGAAACTATGGAACTTTTCTTTAGCATTTCAAATCTTCTTTTGAAGGGAGAGAGAAATTGTACTTTGGAGGTGTGCGTAACCTTCACATATTATAGCCATTCAGTAATCACAGGGCATCATTATTCTTGTATAGAGTGAACTAGCTGGCTGAAAATAATGACTTCAATGGTCGATAGTTCTCTCAATGACAAAAAACTGTCTCTCATAATGACAAACTCTTTGCTATAGTTGGAATACTTTCTCCTCGAGTAATTCAACCTTTTCACTAATAAAGGCAATATGATGTCCACCTTGATTCAACCCAAAATCAATTTCACATTGGATGCATCTCGTTCTAATTCAAACACAATAAAAATCTGGAGGAGTTAGAACAGATGCATGAGTAACATGCTTACTTCAAAGCGTCAACATTAGCAAGTGCCCCTTTTGACCAAACAAATCTATCTGCCTTGAGATGGTCTATTAGTGGTGCTGTTGATGACCATCCCATAAAATGAATTTAGTTCATTAAATTGGCACACCTGGGGAAAGATTGTAGACTTGGTCAGTTCACCATAGTTTCTATCTTACTTGGGCTAATCTATGTCAGTTGCTAAAACGAGATATTCAGTGTTGCAATCTGCGGTATTGGAAAGTGGCACTTTTTTGGATTGCCATACAACTGTTTTATTTGCAAGACTTGAAAAATCTATCATAAGTACTACAAATCTCTTCTGAATGCGACATACCAAAATGTTTATCAAAATAAATAACCACAAATTTTCTTATGATTGCTTGAAAATTCTTGTTTAACTTAAAGGTACTTGAGGTACTGCATAGGCCAAAATGCATGATTGTACCCTTATACAATTCATTCGCATTATGAAGGAGATCTTCCACTTTTTCTTGCTCTCATTTGAATCTGATGCTAATTACTCCGTAAATTAATCTTGAAAAAGATGCTAGTTAATGCAACTGATCCAACTAATCATCAAGTAGCTGAATATGGATCTAATGCTTAATGATGAACTTGTTTGCTTCCTTGTTATCAATTAATATATGTTGATTTGTTCAACTGCACAATCAATGTTTCCATGACATAGATTGTTTTTTTTGCAAACTACTCCCCGTGTAATAAGACCGTCGACTTATTTTTGCAACTTATACTCCACTGATCATATCTTGTAAGTTTGTTTTAGGAGCATTGATCTTGGGATGAGATCTCAGACATGCATTTTTCTTTTTTAATGAATGATTATTTTTATGGTCATCATGAATCATACCCTTATGATTTTGTCATGATCACCTTAATAGAATTGGACATGCATTCATAAGAATCAAGTCACACCACACTTGCTTCTGTAGTTTGATCAAATGGAAAACACTACTAAGCATCTTTTATCAACATTAATCTCATATCTTTCCTCAACCATGGGAATTAGCTGAGAAGGTTTCTGAATAGTGAGGTTTAATTTGTTACCTCCATCTGTATTGAGATTACACAACCATTTTTTCCACATTTTAGTATGTACTAAAGATATTATGCTTTAGTCATTGTTGGTCTCTCTTGGGTTTGTTTTAGAAAATTTGTTGAACCACAAGCTTTTTCTTCATCATTTGTAGGAAATTGATACTTTTCTCCGTTCTCATCCTCTCTTGAATCTCCACTGAGCTTCTCTAGCTGTTTTCATCTCAGTAAAGTAAATCACTTTCTTAGTTGGATAATTTGAGACGGTGTGTCCAAATCCATAACATTTAAAGCAGTTTCTATCTAGAAAAGTCTTGGGGGTACTGATCCAACCATCCTATTCTTTTTGATGTGTTAATTTTTTTTCACATGGTTTAGGCTTTGACACTTTGGTCGGTGTTTTTTGTTGCCTCATCTCATAGGCGCACCTTGCTTAAAAGGTGGGGTGGTTAGGTTACTGTTGTGTTTCTTTTTCACATTCAAATCTAAGGTTTGTGTCCAACAGGGTTTAATAGGGTTGTAATTTCATCCCATTTCCAATTGAAGGCCTCAAACCTCCAAGACAGCATGCTTTGGTGTTCTCTTCTGGCTCCGCTAACTCATATTTCACATATGTGTTATTCAGACTTAGCGGTGTACTCTTCTATTGATAATTCTTTTTGCTATAAATGATGAAGTTGAAAATAGTCTTCGAGCTTATAGTTTGCTGGAAAATATTTTGAGTTGCATTTTTTTTTTCGTTTTACACTAGGTCGTGATCTTGTTTTTCCTTTCATGCTGGCGTTGATGATTCATATTTTCTCACTATATGGACACACTCTTGTGGTCTAATAATATTTAATCTAAGCCCTCTGCCAGGTGGAAAGTTTTTACTCAAATGTGTATTCCATTGTTTGGAAACACTTAATGAACTCATCCGAAACTAATGATCATCTAAGTATAATGCATCAATTTCGCTCCTAAATTACTCTCTTCTCCTGTACTTAATATCAAATCAGTCAGACATTGGTTTTTCATCACTTGAAATCTCTTGATGGAAGGGGTGTTTCTTTGTCTTCTCTCACTTGTCGGTCATTTTTATGACTTTGGATGATTTCACCATGTTGCATTCTCTCAAAATCAATGAGTCTACACTTTAATTGGGGGATTTCACTTTTCATATCCTCCATGGTAAGCTTCTGAATATTTCTATTGGCGGTTTTTCCCGGCAACATGATTTTATTTCCACCAAGTTTTTGACCAAGGTAGGGTTTGGATCTTGGTTTTCCTTCATGGATAATAACAAGATGACAAAGTAAAACACTGTAATAAGATTTGGGTTATTCTTTATGCTCAACTCTCTAAGAGAACCCATGAACGGCCCTCATCCCTCTAAGATCATTAGAGAACAACTATGAAACTCTTGAGATTTCTTGATGGTTAGGTTGATCACGCTAATCAAGATAAAGTTTTTGAAAGATTGCTTGCTTTCAAGACCTCTTCATTCACCTTATTTGTTATGCCCAATTCTGACCAAATTTTCACACTTATAGAAGCTTTGAATTTCGTATTTTTTTTAATTCATTTTCCTTTGTATTAGGACAAAGTGAGTAATCCATATAATTATAGTTTTTTGCAGCTTCTAAAGCTTTTCAGAGTTGGTTTGGAATGGAGATGGCTTATAAACATGACCTTACTTTGTACTCTTGATTTTATTGAATAAATACTCTTTTGATTGTGCTTATATATTGTGGGATGACATAGTGATTGTTTTGCTTTATGGTGAAGTTTTGTGGGTTGATCCACTAGGATTTTGGCGAGTTCTATGTTATTTTTGCCCACTTGTATTCTTCTCTTTCAATATAATTTTTTATTCTTTCACATAAGGCTTCGTAAATCCTAACTGCTCTCTTATTTCAACCTGAGGGCACTTCCAACCTCTCAAACTCCTCTAAGTATTCTATGATTACCTATGAGTTCCTATGGTATCAACTCGTTAGAATCATAAGCTAACCTGGCCAAAAACCTCATATTGTGAGTAAATTTCTTGTTTTGAGCACCAAGATCTAAAATTGTAGAACTCTTTAACAATGGATTTAAAATTCATAGTAACACCACTATTAGTTTCTTTAGATCTCAAATCTTTGATCTAGTATTCTTTTAAAATATAAAGGTTTAACCTCAAATTTGTTCAAATCTTCTACCCTTTTTCTTACTATGTATATAATCCTATCATCACTCAATGGGATACTAATCAAATTAATTGCCATGACCACCAAGTTCTTGTTGACCCTATATTTTCTACCCAACCATTGTATTATATTTTCTTTTTGAAACCTTTAAATCCCATAAAGAAAGCATATGAATTCAATGCCTAAGCCTTGGCCTTCAATCCTTTGCTATTCTCAAATTATATTTGATTTATTTTTAATGAAATTAATATTGAAGAATTTCATTGTGATTTTGCGAGTTAGAAAAATACAAACATACCAATTTTTTCATGAGTGACACGTGAGTCTAAAACATATTTTCTCTCATTAATAGTGATATGTGGGTGGACTTTCTGTACAAATTGCATCTCTAAGGCTCCATGCTTTGTATTCTTTATTGATAGACACTATGTGTCATGAATATTTTACTAAAAGCTATAAATTGATGTTTCATTTTCTCATCTTGTTGTTAACATGGTAAAAATATTAGTTAGTATTAAATTTAGAAAGATTTAGATTTGCTATATCGAATAATTTATTTATTTTTAACTAATCACCCTCCATATAATTCAAATTAAAAGGAATAAAACCTGAGATAACATCTTTGTATATATCTTAACAAAATGGAGTGATCTAATTAAGATTGATGGACAAGTATTTACTCTTAGAAAGCTCATTCTTTTTTCAGGAGAATGTACAGTGATATTCAATGAAGTTGTTTTAATCTCCGATCGCATCATAAACCGGTAATCATCAGCGGTCCTTAGGTTCAAGAGTTTATACATTTTCTATCTTTTTTTTTTTTCATTTTTAACAACTTATACAAAATTTCATCTACAAGATATTATTCTCATGTTGAATTGCACATAATATCTACATTTAAGTGTATTTCTAAAGGGAAAACCAATTACATGTCCAATTACGGAGTCCTTAGAGGTGACAAGAAAATTATATTGCCGGAATCATGTTGCAAATTTGAATATATAGCTATCATACACAATTTATTCCCATCCAACAATGACAAACATGCAACACATGTTAAATAACAAAACATCATAACTTCCTGCGTCGGTGAACCATATCTTTTGATATAATCTAACTTCTTATTTTTAAGAGCACGGACATCCACGTGTGTTCCATTAATTGCCCCAATGCAATTTTATATCATATTATTTTCTCAAGCACATTCAATCTGCTAAAAAAAAGCTATGTAATTTCATGAGTATGAGTTTACGTTGAAGTGTGACATATTAAGATAATCATGAGATATTTTGATAGGTGTACTCTTAATTTTAGCGTCTTGGGCATCACATTTGTAGTTGCCAAGCTAACAAGAGCATCCAAATTGATGTTGAAATATTTACTGATTATTTTAGAAGAATATTGAAAACGCTTAAATGCTATTCTTATTGACTTGTGTGTTAACATGTAAAGTGTATCCCTCTTTGTCGTTATTCTTGAATAGCCTTTGTAATCTTGTGGAAGATCAATAAAAATTGCTGGTGACATCTGAGCATATTATGAAAGCTCCTTATATTTTTTTGCAAACAACTCATCAATCCATTATTCTTCTATGTATGTTGTCATTGAAAGAGTCTTACAATATAAATTTCATAGTAATTTTTAATTAAACACACAATAGTGAACATAACCTTCTTGCAAAATTCTTGTTGGTTGTCAGCAATAACTGTCACAACACGAGCAAAAACTCATCAAACAACATTTACAAGAACAATATCACCAAAAAAATATAGTAAGTCATATAAGATGATAGTTGTTCAAAATGCAAAAATAAACAAACAGTGCAGATGAATTTATACAGACTATAGAAAAATACATAAAACAATGCATAGACTTAACAACTTTCTAGCGATCACTAATCACTTAAAACTTCAAAAACTTAACCCTTATAAAGTTTCAGCCTTGACTGCCTTCATAGAAAAACCTAAGGTAATGAATCCTTTGTTTAGTTGCAAGTGCAATGAACATCTCTCTTTTAATAGGGTCCTTGAGCAGCTTGGTGGAGTACAAGAATAATGGAATGTCATCATAAACTTTAGAGATCACCTCAAGCATTTTGATGACATCAAAAATGAAAGGAGGTTCACATGATAAACTTGGCTTAAAAGACATTTGAAAATTCTGTAACTAGTTGAGATTTCTAATCTCTTAGAAAATATGCTCCATTGGTCTTCTTTATCCCTTGGACACTTTCAATAGAATGTTGGAGTTTTGTGTGATTGGATATAATGCGCTCATTGATGGTATGGTATGAAACTTTTTTCTCGGTCATTTGAACTTTCAGTTTGTTTAGTTACTCCACAGGTACCTAATTCAATAGGGCCTTTCTGAACAGGAGCCCATGTTTTGTCATTGATGGCGACGAATCCATTGAATATCAAGTTAGGTTTCTCAAGGTCAGGATCAATACCAGGAAGTTTGACCCGCACATTTCATTGAAGTGAAAGTAATAATTATATTGAACTGCACATTCTAAGTAAGTTATATGGCATGGCAATTAAAGAAGTTCATCTTCAATTTTTCCTTCCATCATACATTTGAAGTATTGATAGTTTTCTTTCTGTGATTTCAAACCAGTTCAGTTAATCCACATTTTAATTCTTTTCAAAATTTTCGATCTTTCTAATTGGTCCCATTTATTTTTTAGTCAACTTCTTTCGTATTCTCTCACAATTTTCTCATGAAAATTCTGTATTATCTTCTTTCAGTCATCTTTGCTAAAATCTATTGTAAGTCGATTGCATGATTCTACTTCTCTTAGACAAACATTACAAAAAATAAGCACAACTTTTCTTTCCCATGAAGTAGATAAACCATCTTCTTTTGATTTCCCTATTGCAACTAACTAGTGAAAAGCATCACATCATAACGTCAGATAAGAGGTGTAAAAATTTACAGAAGTCCACCTTCCATTGATAAAATTGAAAAAAGAGGAATAGAATTAGAAAATAAATTTAGGGTTCATAGTTAAAATAAAGAGTTTAATAATCTTCCATCACACTATTTGAACAAGGCTAATGACCCATAAAAGTGGGCATCGTGGTTGTCTTAGATCAGTTTAGGATAAGTTCTTTTATATCGAAATACATAGAAGCATAAAGGCTTTCCGGAAGAACCCCTGGATCATATAACCCTTTGAATAAAAAATTGATTCCAAATCCAATTTCAAATCCTTGGAATAACATATATAAAGAAAAGATACACTTTATGGAGATGGCTAAATTAATTACAGTCACTATCAACACCCAAAAATGCATTGGCTGGTACCCTCATTAATCTTCTTTCCCAAATTCCATACCAACATTAATGTTAGCAAACAAAGGCAAGCTTCCAACTTATAAATGAAGCATTTAGAAAGGGTTACCAGTCCAATCACCTAGTATACTCAACAATAGTCAGATTTCCTTAAAGGTTAAGAGCACTCTGAGAGAATTCAATTTATGATAATTGACATGAAAGTTAATATGCTCCAATAAATCATTTTCTTCTCCTTTGCATATATTGTGTTGTACTTCTATTTTATGTCTTAAAATTTGCATGATAAGCTAATGAAGATAGGGGCATTGGAGAACACAATAAAAACTTCAAAGCTAGCCTCCTTTTGTCTTTCAACTCATCTTTTGAGAACAATAAAAAAACATCTAGGCACTCGGCTCCAATTATGAAATGCTTACCATCCTAAAATAAATATGTGAGTCATGGTGGTTAAACAAACCCTTTATGAAAACTAAACTCTACATACAATCAAACTACACATGTAGATCAACCAATATTCATTCTCCAAATATCTTACCACCATTATAAGAAGTATGCCACTAGACCATTAGAGCATGAAGAAAAAATAAAAAGGAGACATTCACTCCTATAAAGCATAGCTCAATACAAATAGAGAGAACAAATAAATACTTATTCACTCCTACAAAGAAGAATTGAGCAAAAGGTTCCAAACTTCATCAGTAAAGAAAAAAATCAAGTTTAACAACCATGTTAATGACTTTCTAAACGATCAACACATTTCCTTATCATGTTGCTCCAAGAACATAACAGTAAAATGCTCAAAGTACAAATTAAGTGATTTAACATTTCTTTTTCATGCTCAAGCCTCCCATCACCAGAACATTAACTAACCTGGCAGAAGATATGCATAATATGCCCACAAATTACAGAGCACTGCATAATATTCGGCATAATAATAAGAACACAAAGGTATCAGGTCTGACAGGGAGAAAGAAAATTAGTAAGTTGAAACAAAAGAGAGCAAAAGCTCCAAAAAATCAAAAAACAAAAGAGAGTGAGAGTCCCATAAATCCTAAAAGCACTGGAGGAAGAGAGATGAGATGAAAGCTTAAACCCTAACATTATAGGAGAGGATTCTTAAAAATAAAATGAAAAACTAAACTAATATTTTTTGATTCCGTTAGATGAAGAACACTTCCGAACAACAAGAAAGAACTGAATCGGAAACCTCAGGGATATGTGAGAGTTTAGAGATGCGGGATATGCTGTGAGAGTTGAGGGAGAGAAGAATAAATTGCGGATCACGTTATAGAAATGAGTTCGTAAAACTCTGTATTTCCAATGTCTCTTTTATAAAATGGGCTCTCTAACGCCGCCAAAAACAACTTTGAATTATACGGAGTAAAAATTGCTCCAAATAGACCCTAAGTGTTGTTTGATTTGCTACGATTTGGATCTTTCTATTGTGTAAGTTTTTAATCATGCCTCTTTTGTGATCCTTCATAGGGTTTTTATCAATATTGGATTTTAAGCATTTTTTTAAGGTATTCATAGAATCTATTAATTTTTTATGAATTATAGTTTTTTTTTTTTCATGCTAAATTTATGGACTTATTACATTATTTTCTATATTACTCACATGCTAGATTTGGTATATAAATATTAGACCTCAATTATTTTATATCATCTCTACTTATTATATGAATAAGCTTTAAAAGTGTCTCCAATTTTAATTGATATTGGAGGTTTTGGAACATTTGAGTTTGAAAATAAGATTCCTTTGTTTTAAATATTTTGTTCTTTTTGATGATTTTGGCCCTATCTCACTTTTTGATGAGTAAGTCTCTATCAATAACCTTATAATGTCTCATAGATGTTATGAAATTCCAACTTGCCTAGATTATCACATTTTTTAATTTACTGGTTTTTTCCTTGTTAATCATCACATTTTTTAATTGACTGGTTTTTTCCTTGTTAATCAGATAATTGTTCATGTTTGCTTGTAAAAATTTACCGGAAGGAAACTTCTTATTTTTACATGTATTCTAATGGTCTAAACATTAGTCTTAAAGGTGAACTAGTCTAGTAATGTCAAGTCCACCTCACCATTCAAATGACATTCAACTATGGGCCTGGGCATCATGAGCGCACCAATCAGAGTGCTAAGATTTGCTCCTTGTGAGGAGAAGCCAACATAAGAGAAAAACACTCACCCTTAAGGCATTCTCAGGCAAGTGTTACAATTGTCATGATTATAGACACATTGCATCTAATTGTCCAAATAGGTTGGATATTTTTTTACTGAGCACTGCGCAGTGGAAGAAACAAATATTAGAGATTCTAGGGATAAGGAGAATGGAGAGGAGTATCAACTATTCATTGATGAGAGAGATCTTTGTGGTGTAAGAAGTTCTTCAGACCCATCTCAATAGAGAGCAATAGTGACTCAGGCATAACATATTTTGTACTCGTATTTTAAAAGGGAATGTGCAGTCTTATCATAGATGGAGATAGTTGTGAGAATGTGAAATCTACATAGATAATGAATAAATTGAACCTCACGATCAAAAAACATGGCCAACCCCATTCTTTGACTTGTTGAAGTAGTGGAATGGGATCATTGTTAACAAAATGTCCGGTAGAGTCTTCTGTTGAAGAACTTTAGGAGCGGAGTATGATGTCATGCCTATTGATTTGTGTCATATTCTTTTTGGCTAATTATGAGAGTATGACAAGGGTTCAATTCATGATGACTACAAAGATTTTTATATTTATTAAGCATGAAAAGTGTATCATACGTTTATATTTAAAGGAGTTAATAATGATGAGTACTCAAATTGAGATGAGAGCTATAGTGACTATTGTTCCATTCCAACATGCTATGAGAGAGGCATTACTGGAAGTCAATTTGGTGATGTTGGAGGGCTATGAGACCGTAGAATCAATATCCAAGACTGTGCCCCTCTACTGGAGGAGTTATAGGATTTTTTGACTTATAATATGTTACTTGGATTACCACCTTAACAAGAAAGTGAACATACATACCTCATCCTAGGATTAGTGCTCTCCAATTGATTGGCCTATCAAATGAGACCAATAGAGTATGAGAAGTTACAAAAGCAGGTTGATGATCTGATGGCTCTGGGACTAGTCTGTAAGAGCAGCAGTTCTTATGACATATCATCTTTGATTGTGCCCAAAATTTTAAGTTGTATCACATGTGCATTGATAATGGGGGTAGTGAATAAGATTTTCAGTAAGTATTGTTTCCCTATTTGGAGATTAGATGACTTACTGGATGAGTTGCATGGTGCTAGCCTTTTTTAAGATAATTTTAAGTATTGGATACCACTAGATTGAGATAAGACTTGAGGTTGAGTGGAAGACAACTTTCAAGATGTGGGATATGTTGTATATATAGACAGTCATGCCTTTTGGCTTGTTTGATGCCCTGAGCACCTTTATGTCTTGATGAATCAAGTTTTTTAAGTTTTTTTCAGTGTATGTTGATGATATTTTAACGTTAAAACATTCATAGGGTGGTATTTGCAACACCTATGATAAGATTTTGGAGTTATTATGAAGTTGTACTATCATTTAAAGAAGTCTCAATTTCTGAACCTCTAGGCATGCATTATTGGATATATTATTTTGTTGTTGGGATTAAGATGGAGTTAGTTAAAATTGAGGTTATTGTGAACCGGCCCATCCACCTGTCATTAATTTATATACGTCAGTTCCATGGATTGATTTCTGTTTATAGAAAATTTGTCATAAAAAAATATTTCTATTGCNTAAGTTATATGGCATGGCAATTAAAGAAGTTCATCTTCAATTTTTCCTTCCATCATACATTTGAAGTATTGATAGTTTTCTTTCTGTGATTTCAAACCAGTTCAGTTAATCCACATTTTAATTCTTTTCAAAATTTTCGATCTTTCTAATTGGTCCCATTTATTTTTTAGTCAACTTCTTTCGTATTCTCTCACAATTTTCTCATGAAAATTCTGTATTATCTTCTTTCAGTCATCTTTGCTAAAATCTATTGTAAGTCGATTGCATGATTCTACTTCTCTTAGACAAACATTACAAAAAATAAGCACAACTTTTCTTTCCCATGAAGTAGATAAACCATCTTCTTTTGATTTCCCTATTGCAACTAACTAGTGAAAAGCATCACATCATAACGTCAGATAAGAGGTGTAAAAATTTACAGAAGTCCACCTTCCATTGATAAAATTGAAAAAAGAGGAATAGAATTAGAAAATAAATTTAGGGTTCATAGTTAAAATAAAGAGTTTAATAATCTTCCATCACACTATTTGAACAAGGCTAATGACCCATAAAAGTGGGCATCGTGGTTGTCTTAGATCAGTTTAGGATAAGTTCTTTTATATCGAAATACATAGAAGCATAAAGGCTTTCCGGAAGAACCCCTGGATCATATAACCCTTTGAATAAAAAATTGATTCCAAATCCAATTTCAAATCCTTGGAATAACATATATAAAGAAAAGATACACTTTATGGAGATGGCTAAATTAATTACAGTCACTATCAACACCCAAAAATGCATTGGCTGGTACCCTCATTAATCTTCTTTCCCAAATTCCATACCAACATTAATGTTAGCAAACAAAGGCAAGCTTCCAACTTATAAATGAAGCATTTAGAAAGGGTTACCAGTCCAATCACCTAGTATACTCAACAATAGTCAGATTTCCTTAAAGGTTAAGAGCACTCTGAGAGAATTCAATTTATGATAATTGACATGAAAGTTAATATGCTCCAATAAATCATTTTCTTCTCCTTTGCATATATTGTGTTGTACTTCTATTTTATGTCTTAAAATTTGCATGATAAGCTAATGAAGATAGGGGCATTGGAGAACACAATAAAAACTTCAAAGCTAGCCTCCTTTTGTCTTTCAACTCATCTTTTGAGAACAATAAAAAAACATCTAGGCACTCGGCTCCAATTATGAAATGCTTACCATCCTAAAATAAATATGTGAGTCATGGTGGTTAAACAAACCCTTTATGAAAACTAAACTCTACATACAATCAAACTACACATGTAGATCAACCAATATTCATTCTCCAAATATCTTACCACCATTATAAGAAGTATGCCACTAGACCATTAGAGCATGAAGAAAAAATAAAAAGGAGACATTCACTCCTATAAAGCATAGCTCAATACAAATAGAGAGAACAAATAAATACTTATTCACTCCTACAAAGAAGAATTGAGCAAAAGGTTCCAAACTTCATCAGTAAAGAAAAAAATCAAGTTTAACAACCATGTTAATGACTTTCTAAACGATCAACACATTTCCTTATCATGTTGCTCCAAGAACATAACAGTAAAATGCTCAAAGTACAAATTAAGTGATTTAACATTTCTTTTTCATGCTCAAGCCTCCCATCACCAGAACATTAACTAACCTGGCAGAAGATATGCATAATATGCCCACAAATTACAGAGCACTGCATAATATTCGGCATAATAATAAGAACACAAAGGTATCAGGTCTGACAGGGAGAAAGAAAATTAGTAAGTTGAAACAAAAGAGAGCAAAAGCTCCAAAAAATCAAAAAACAAAAGAGAGTGAGAGTCCCATAAATCCTAAAAGCACTGGAGGAAGAGAGATGAGATGAAAGCTTAAACCCTAACATTATAGGAGAGGATTCTTAAAAATAAAATGAAAAACTAAACTAATATTTTTTGATTCCGTTAGATGAAGAACACTTCCGAACAACAAGAAAGAACTGAATCGGAAACCTCAGGGATATGTGAGAGTTTAGAGATGCGGGATATGCTGTGAGAGTTGAGGGAGAGAAGAATAAATTGCGGATCACGTTATAGAAATGAGTTCGTAAAACTCTGTATTTCCAATGTCTCTTTTATAAAATGGGCTCTCTAACGCCGCCAAAAACAACTTTGAATTATACGGAGTAAAAATTGCTCCAAATAGACCCTAAGTGTTGTTTGATTTGCTACGATTTGGATCTTTCTATTGTGTAAGTTTTTAATCATGCCTCTTTTGTGATCCTTCATAGGGTTTTTATCAATATTGGATTTTAAGCATTTTTTTAAGGTATTCATAGAATCTATTAATTTTTTATGAATTATAGTTTTTTTTTTTTCATGCTAAATTTATGGACTTATTACATTATTTTCTATATTACTCACATGCTAGATTTGATATATAAATATTAGACCTCAATTATTTTATATCATCTCTACTTATTATATGAATAAGCTTTAAAAGTGTCTCCAATTTTAATTGATATTGGAGGTTTTGGAACTTTTGAGTTTGAAAATAAGATTCCTTTGTTTTAAATATTTTGTTCTTTTTGATGATTTTGGCCCTATCTCACTTTTTGATGAGTAAGTCTCTATCAATAACCTTATAATGTCTCATAGATGTTATGAAATTCCAACTTGCCTAGATTATCACATTTTTTAATTTACTGGTTTTTTCCTTGTTAATCATCACATTTTTTAATTGACTGGTTTTTTCCTTGTTAATCAGATAATTGTTCATGTTTGCTTGTAAAAATTTACCGGAAGGAAACTTCTTATTTTTACATGTATTCTAATGGTCTAAACATTAGTCTTAAAGGTGAACTAGTCTAGTAATGTCAAGTCCACCTCACCATTCAAATGACATTCAACTATGGGCCTGGGCATCATGAGCGCACCAATCAGAGTGCTAAGATTTGCTCCTTGTGAGGAGAAGCCAACATAAGAGAAAAACACTCACCCTTAAGGCATTCTCAGGCAAGTGTTACAATTGTCATGATTATAGACACATTGCATCTAATTGTCCAAATAGGTTGGATATTTTTTTACTGAGCACTGCGCAGTGGAAGAAACAAATATTAGAGATTCTAGGGATAAGGAGAATGGAGAGGAGTATCAACTATTCATTGATGAGAGAGATCTTTGTGGTGTAAGAAGTTCTTCAGACCCATCTCAATAGAGAGCAATAGTGACTCAGGCATAACATATTTTGTACTCGTATTTTAAAAGGGAATGTGCAGTCTTATCATAGATGGAGATAGTTGTGAGAATGTGAAATCTACATAGATAATGAATAAATTGAACCTCACGATCAAAAAACATGGCCAACCCCATTCTTTGACTTGTTGAAGTAGTGGAATGGGATCATTGTTAACAAAATGTCCGGTAGAGTCTTCTGTTGAAGAACTTTAGGAGCGGAGTATGATGTCATGCCTATTGATTTGTGTCATATTCTTTTTGGCTAATTATGAGAGTATGACAAGGGTTCAATTCATGATGACTACAAAGATTTTTATATTTATTAAGCATGAAAAGTGTATCATACGTTTATATTTAAAGGAGTTAATAATGATGAGTACTCAAATTGAGATGAGAGCTATACTGACTATTGTTCCATTCCAACATGCTATGAGAGAGGCATTACTGGAAGTCAATTTGGTGATGTTGGAGGGCTATGAGACTGCGGAATCAATATCTAAGACTGTGCCCCTCTACTGGAGGAGTTATAGGATTTTTTGACTTATAATATGTTACTTGGATTACCACCTTAACAAGAAAGTGAACATACATACCTCATCCTAGGATTAGTGCTCTCCAATTGATTGGCCTATCAAATGAGACCAATAGAGTATGAGAAGTTACAAAAGCAGGTTGATGATCTGATGGCTCTGGGACTAGTCTGTAAGAGCAGCAGTTCTTATGACATATCATCTTTGATTGTGCCCAAAATTTTAAGTTGTATCACATGTGCATTGATAATGGGGGTAGTGAATAAGATTTTCAGTAAGTATTGTTTCCCTATTTTGAGATTAGATGACTTACTGGATGAGTTGCATGGTGCTAGCCTTTTTTAAGATAATTTTAAGTATTGGATACCACTAGATTGAGATAAGACTTGAGGTTGAGTGGAAGACAACTTTCAAGATGTGGGATATGTTGTATATATAGACAGTCATGCCTTTTGGCTTGTTTGATGCCCTGAGCACCTTTATGTCTTGATGAATCAAGTTTTTTAAGTTTTTTTCAGTGTATGTTGATGATATTTTAACGTTAAAACATTCATAGGGTGGTATTTGCAACACCTATGATAAGATTTTGGAGTTATTATGAAGTTGTACTATCATTTAAAGAAGTCTCAATTTCTGAACCTCTAGGCATGCATTATTGGATATATTATTTTGTTGTTGGGATTAAGATGGAGTTAGTTAAAATTGAGGTTATTGTGAACCGGCCCATCCACCTGTCATTAATTTATATACGTCAGTTCCATGGATTGATTTCTGTTTATAGAAAATTTGTCATAAAAAAATATTTCTATTGCAACACTTTTGATAGAGCTCCTTAAGGCAGAAAATATTTCACTGTTAGATGAAGAAGTTAGCCATATCCTTTGAAGTAGTAGATTACTTAGACCCTTGTTTTAGCACTTCCAAATTTTAGTCAGGTGTTCAAAATGGAGTGACATCACACCTCCAACATGGGGATTTAAGCTCTATTAAGTTAGAGAGGACATCCCATAGCCTATTATAGAGGGATGCTAAATGATTCTATATGGCAATAATTACTCTACTTGCACGAGGTGTTTAATGCCAATATAAGAGCTCTTAGCTACTTGAGTAACTATTTACTGGCTAATGGGTTCACTCTCTACATTGATCATGAAACTTTGAAATAGAGCAGAAGGGAAGACGTGTCTTGTATGTAGAATTCTCTCTACATTTCATTTTATGCTCATGCACAAAGTTGGGAGTAAGATGAAGATGGCTGATGCTCTGATCCGCCTACGTATATTGATCACTACCATGCAATCAAAGGTAGTAGGATTTAAGTTGTTGATGGATGCTCATGCCACTTAACAAGGATTTTCAGGTGATTTGGGTTTACTGTTAGGATAGATTGTATGAGCTGTTCCACATATTTGATGGCTACTAATTCTATCAAAAGTGGTTGCATTTCTTGGAGTTCACTTAGACAGTATTTTGTAGGAGTGTCACAATGGAGAGATGACAAGAAACTTAGACAGTGATAAGATTCTATCCTTAGTACAAGAGAATTTTTATTAGCCTTAATTTGTACAAGAAATGGAAAGACATTCGATTATGCAAGATTTGTCATTTAGCTAAGACCCTAGGGCAAAATATAAGCTTATATACTTCCCTTCCTGTTCCGTAGTCACCTTTGGTGGATATGAGTATTGATATTATTGCATGGCTCCATTTGATCCAACAAAGCAAAGATTCCATCCTATAGAGGTTTAGTTGCATGATCTTGCTGCTTATTGGTTGTTGGTAAACCTTGTGGGTGATATTCTTGCATTATTTGAAATGAAATTAAGGTTATTTTGCTTGGTAACATTTTAAATGTGTTGTTAATTTTTTTGGCACACTTTTTGGCTTTGATTTGTGCTAGAGATTGTTTCTCCTGGTTTTGACATTAAAGGAGTGCTATTATAACGATCTAGCCCAAGACTTGGAGTTTCCAAGTCAAGAACAGGCAGTCAGATGAAAAAATTAAAATTTTCTCTCTAATAATGAATCATTCAAAAATATTGAAAGAGCCACTACAGAAAAAAAAAGATTTAATACAATTATAATTTGACCTTCCTATTTGATGACCTCATATTCTATACACATTGTGTTTCCCATTATTCATATTTTAAACATATGTCTAAACTTGAAAATATAAATTTAAAACAAAGAGCTATCAATAACTTGTAAATATTTATAGTTCCAATCTACATTAATGTAACAAAAAAGAGATAAAATGCATACTAGTTAAATATATCTATTTAGTTTAATTTTTTTTAATATTCAATTATGACCATTTAATAAATTTCAGAACATTGAATAGTAAATTACAATAACTTACATATATTTACATTTTATCAAGAGCACCGTCTAAATTGCGCATTAAGTATGGTACATCAATATCAATAACTTCTTTCAATTTCGTGGATGGGCATCTTAGTGTCTTCACCTAGTACCAAAAGTCGGTAAAGTTCATCATTCAACATACACAATCAAACAAAATATAAATCATTTTATTTGCATTCTACTTATTATTCAATATTTTTCATTTATAATGTGTATACATAATTAATAATATAACTATGTGAATCCGTCACATTTATTTCTATATGATCAATTTGATTAACTAGACAATTCAATACTTGCAATATTAAGATATCTAGACAAATATCATTGATAATTTAGAAGTAAAAGTACTCACCTCGAGCTTAGGTGATTCATTTGTATATAAGTTATATCAACTTTATTCCAGTTGACTACCTATAATTATACATATAAAATATTCTTGTTAATTTATTATATTTTAATTTTATCAGTTAGAAGTAATTTGATTTTATCTTATCTTTAATGTATTATATATGAATCATAATTTTATTTTAGATTATTTAATCTATTTCTCAAATAATATTATTATTTACCTACTATTAGTTTATTAAATATTTTATCAAACTTCAATTATAATGATTTGATTAATATTTCGAAAAACTTCTAGATATTATAAAAATTAGATTTTAATAAATTTAATTATAATTCCTATGTCATTAATGTTCACAACTTTTTAATTAATGCATAACCTATTTTATAAATTTAATTTTTTTGTTATATTTTATTATTATTTTGTTCATTGTTATTTTCATGTCACATTAACTATTTCTTTCAAACAAATTAAACTTAGTTAAAGTTAATTTTATTTTTTTTCATTTAAATTGCCAATTTTTATTATCCTTCAACTTTAAACTTTTATTATGATAATACTATTACTACTACTATTGTTATTACACACACACACACTCACACTCAACCACACAGTAATAACAATATTCTCATTTTTAAAATTTCTTTAAAAATATATCAACTTAAAAAAAAAACATTTGTTACCTTACTACTTCCTCGCACACAACAAGCACATCACGAGTCACCTAATCCTCTGCACATGTTTTACTTCTCTACAGTCTGAATTCTCAATCGAGTTCGACATAGAGATCACTCTACTTAAGCTCGCCGTTGATAAACCCACTATCTTCATTTTTATGACAGTGATGTCGTGTGCAGTTGGGATGAAGCTCTGTGTTTTGCCTTAGCTTGTCGTCGAATCGAGCTTGCTTATTTTGAGTCCCTACAACCTCGAGTTGGAATCACCAATCTCCTTTTCCGATTGAAGGCAAACACTCACGTGTCGATCGCTCGCGTGCAACTCTCGACTTAAAAAATCATGTATGTTTTCTCTTTGCATGCACATCAACATCATCTTCCACCCTTATACTACTCGATGAAGCCCACCAATTGCTCTTTGTTCGACTGGAAGTTGCACCATGCCGATTTCTTTGCTTGCATCTTTTTGATTCACTTCTCAGGAAATTAAAGCTATTCGACTATGAGAAGGGGGTTCTGTTCCTCACTTGTCAAGTTAACCTCTTTGTAATGACACTTTCACATCCTTCACTTCCTCGCTTCGTCGCCTCCACTCAAAGCACTAGCATTATGAGTCAAAATATCAAATCCATCATTATAGATGTATCATTTTTCTTTTGCAAGTGGTGTGCTTAAAGCTTGTTTGGGATTATGAGTGGATCTCTCTCGGTGTCCATACTTGCTGACCGCACCATTTTGCTGTGTTTCTGCTATCTTTTGCCTTGGACAGCAGCCTCTATTATCCTTTTGTCCTCCAAACTTCACAAACTTCACATATTGTCTTCCTCTTGTCATTCTACTACAGCTCACGACTAGATTTGACTCGCAAACACCTTCTAGGTACATTACAATGTTCCCATGAATCTTCATTACTTGTAAATCAGGCTATTGATGAAGGCTCAAGCAAACCTAAAAAATTTTGGAATGACCCTAAAACTTCAGGCTTTTTAATTTTGATTCTTTATTTATTCCGAGTAATTGAAACTAAAGATTGTGTCATCAATATATTATGAATTTAAGATTTTTACTAATTATATAGTGAATTGATCAATTATTTTCTTGGCCCTGTTTATGGGTCCATTTTTTTTTAAGGCACCAAAATGAAGGGTGCGATGAAGGTTTTGCTAGACAAACCTTTTTAAGCATAGTTAAAATAAGTTCCTTGAATATCATTTATTAAATAGTATTTCTTACCAAAATAAAAGGCCATTAGATATATTACGCCTGTAAGCATGGTTTGTAATGTTTCTTTTTCCAGTTATTTTATTTGTCCGTAAGTATTGCATTTTAATTTTAATTTAGTAGATTTTCTACCATATCATTTGATGGCTTCAAGTATATCTTTGTTTAAGCACAGAGAAATAGATCGAATCATATTGTGTTACTGATGTTGACCTTTTGGCTCCTGTCCTCAGCATTTGGAGATAATGATTTGGTGCATTCAGCATGACTTCCTTGAGAATGTCCAGTCTTGCTTTCCTGACTATCAATCATGGGCATCACAAACTCAGGAAAGAAAATCAGCAGCTATTAAGCAATCCTGGCCTGATAATTCAAGTTATTTGGCATATTGTGGTCCTCGATCTGAGTCTGCATTGTTCATTGAGATGGCATTGTCCAATCTTGAAATAGAAGAATCCTATGGAGACCAACATGATGAAATAGATGTATATTGCTTGCAGGATACAAATTCTCCAATGATTTTTTCGTCAAAAATTAGCGAGTCTTGTAGGAATAATGCATCAGGATGTTATCCTTTTAAACATGCACGATCTGCCGTGGATGTAATCTTTTTACGCGGAGCATCTGATATGGTGGTTGCAAAAAGAGCAATTGTATCCTGGAATGTTTTAAAATTTATTATTATTATAATCTATTATGAAAGATTCTTTTTTTGCAGCTTTTTTATTATCCTTAACATGCTTGTAGTTCTTATATTATTTATTTGACCGGCATTGGTCTTTACCAGATTCAAAATGGAGGTATTTAGTTGATGATTTTGCCTCGTCATTTGGTATAGGCAGACTTCCGTTGTTGGAATCTCAAGTGTTTTATCTTCTCGATGATCACACTGATAAGGCCTTGCAGGTAATCTTTCCATTTCAAGTATTTTTGTTTGTTTATGAAATCAACAGTATCGAACATGCAGAAGTCGGTGTTTCTTTTGCCAATTTTGATGAAAGATCTTGGCATGAATGATATATCTGATAAAATAGAAGCGAAACATGGGAGGGAGTTGAGCTACAATGTTTAAGAAATATTATATCTTAACTGATATGCTTTAAGATATATTTAATCTGAGGTGCTATGATTTGAATTTGTATATATAGAATATTCAGAAAAAATACCTGGTAAATCTGCCTGATGTTGATGTCAAAGCCTCTTTGATTGGAAGAAAATGTTCTTTGTTGACCATTTTCCCCATGAGTTAACTACTAATTGAAAGCCTGAATGAGTAATCTGAAGATTCATCTTTGGATCGGACTAACATTTACATCTCAAAAGCTTCTTGTCATGGATGACAATTTTGTCCACATAAGCTGACTAAGCTTTAAGATCTAATTTTGGAGGCAAATGCGAACATAAAAAAAGTATCAGGAATAAAAGTATTGTGAAATAAATAAAATTGTTTAGATATTTTGTCCATCCACTAACTTCTATTAAGCACATTTTGGCATTATTTTGTTTGTTGTTGAGCTGCATAGAGCTAGGTACTGCTTGTTTTCATTTTGGCCTAAAATTGACTTAAATTTTAAATTTAAGAAATTTTGGTGAGCGGCCGAAATTGAAGAATTGATAATACTTCTCTTTTTTATTGGAAAACTTCCCTACTTGGGATACTTTTATGCTCTTTTATTTTATAAAACAACTAAATTGATAATAAAATGGCTTTTTTTATTTCTTTTTTTGAAATCCAAATTACGTTTCTTAAAATGCTAAGAACATTTATGAGGCAATGTTGATTTTTTTCAAAATTTTCTTCAATGTTTGTGATCCCCATTCTGTTTTTCCACTCCCTTGCACATATTTTCAGTCCGTCTTCCTCAGCCTTTTTGTCTTCATCGATCCCAACTTGTGCTTTGGCAGCATTTGTAACGATTGTTTTGCCTTCCTCTAATGTCAGACATGTTTCCACTCAACAATGTATGCTCCGCTCTGCAACAAAGTGAAAGAAATAGAGCCTACATGGGTTGATCTACTATGGTGGGTCATTAGTCTCTATGTATTTACCTTTGAGATTAGCAGGGTTGATATTGAGGTTGATCCTTAAATTGAATGGCTTGAAATCTACATGTTGGATTCAATTATCATCATCTTGTTTGGATCTCAGAATAACATCGGGGTGACAAATGATGGCTTTCATGAAAGGCTTGGAGTCGACTGGGGTTGCGTTCATTTGGGTTATTTGACCACTGTATGGGTTGCACATAAATAATTGTTTGAAGCTTAGAAATTGCTTTTGGATGAGTTTGAGATAAAGATGGAGAGAAATATTTGGGGTTTGTTTGGAGAAGATATCGATGGGGGAGATGCTATCAGGAGGGAGATGACAAAGGGGTTGGTCATCATGGCAGTGTTGGGGAATTGGTATTTATTATTACTATTATTTTATTTTTACTGGCTTTAAAAATATATTAGACTGTCAAGAAATAATATGAAAAAAACAGAATCAAAACAAAGTAGAAACACTGATAAAAATGAAAAACAGAAGTTACCTCAACTACCCCTTCAGTTTATTGAAGTTTCTACTACTTTTATTTTTTTAGTTCAATTTTTGGTGAAGTTGAAGTCTTCATGTAGAATTATGATTTTAGGATTGTCGAGGTTTCAGTTTTTGGTTATTGTTGTCGGCCTTTATGTATGACTTTTATCCTTATTGTTTCTTTTCAAGATTGGTCTGGTTGGGTATGCATGGTTTATTGCCATGTAATAATACTCCCACTACTATTGAAGGGGTAAATGGTTGCCATAGTGGGTAGAAAACGTTTGATTTTGTATTTTTCTATCATGTCAATNAGAGAAGATATCGATGGGGGAGATGCTATCAGGAGGGAGATGACAAAGGGGTTGGCCATCTGGCAGTGTTGGGGAATTGGTATTTATTATTACTATTATTTTATTTTTACTGGCTTTAAAAATAGATTAGACTGTCAAGAAATAATATGAAAAAAACAGAATCAAAACAAAGTAGAAACACTGATAAAAATGAAAAACAGAAGTTACCTCAACTATCCCTTCAGTTTATTGAAGTTTCTACTACTTTTATTTTTTGAGTTCAATTTTTGGTCAAGTTGAAGTCTTCATGNGATTAGACTGTCAAGAAATAATATAAGAAAAACAGAATCAAAACAAAGTAGAACCACTGATAAAAATGAAAAACAGAAGTTACCTCAACTATTCCTTCAGTTTATTGAAGTTTCTACTACTTTTATTTTTTGAGTTCAATTTTTGGTCAAGTTGAAGTCTTCATGTAGAATTATGATTTTAGGATTGTCGAGGTTTCAGTTTTTGGTTATTGTTGTCGGCCTTTATGTATGAATTTTAGCCTTATTGTTTCTTTTCAAGATTGGCCTGGTTGGGCATGCATGTTTATGCCACCATATCCGCTCCACTTTTCAAGTTTGGCTAGTTTAATACTACGATTAGTAGACATGAGCTAATTGTCATGCAATAATACTCCCACGACTATTGAAGGGGTAAATGGTTGCCATAGTGGGTAGAAAACGTTTGATTTTGTATTTTTCTATTGTGTTAGTNTTTTTTAATTAATGCATAACCTATTTTATAAATTTAATTTTTTTGTTATATTTTATTATCATTTTGTTCATTGTTATTTTCATGTCACAACATGCTTTTAACTATTTCTTTCAAACAAATTAAACTTAGTAAAAGTTTATTTTATTTTTTTTCATTTAAATTGCCAATTTTTATTATCCTTCAACTTTTAACTTTTATTATGATAATACTATTACTACTACTATTGTTATTACACACACACTCACACTCAACTACACAGTAATAACAATATTCTTATTTTTAAAATTTCTTTAAAAATATATCAACTTAAAAAAAGCATTTGTTACCTTACTACTTCCTCGCACACAACAAGCACATCACGAGTCACCCCATCCTCTGCACATGTTTTACTTCTCTACAGTCTGAATTCTCAATCGAGTTCGACATGGAGATCACTCTACTTAAGCTCGTCGTTGATAAACCCACTATCTTCATTTTCATGACAGTGATGCCATGTGCAATTGGGATGAAGCTCTTTGTGTTTTGCCTTAGCTTGTCGTCGAATCGAGCTTGCCCATTTCGAGTGCCTACAACCTCGAGTTGGAATCACCAATCTCCTTTTCCGATTGAAGGAAAACACCCATGTGTCGATCGCTCGCGTGCAACTCTCGACTTAAAAAATCATCTATGTTTTCTCTTTGCATGCACATCAACCTCATCTTCCACCCTTATACTACTTGATGAAGCCCACCGATTGCTCTTTGTTCGACTGGAAGTCACACCATGCCGATTTCTTTGCTTGCATCTTTCTGATTCACTTCTCAGGAAATTAAAGTTATTCGACTATGAGAAGGGGGTTCCGTTCCTCATTTGTCAAGTTAACCTCTTTATAATGACGCTCTCACATCCTTCACTTCCTCGCTTCGTCGCCTCCACTCAAAGCACTAGCATTATGAGTCAAAATATCAAACCCATCATTATAAATGTATCATTTTTCTCTTGCAAGTGGTGTGCTTAAAGCTTGTTCGGGATTATGAGTGGATCTCTCTCGGTGTCCATACTTGCTGACCACACCATTTTGCTGTGTTTCTGCTATCTTTTGCCTTGGACAGCAGCCACTATTATCCTTTTGTCCTCCAAACTTCACAAACTTCACATATTGTNATCATTCTTGGAATGAAGGATGCAAGAAACAAATTTTTTGTTAGTATGTGGAGCCTGATTGAGCTAGAAGCTTTGCAGGAAAAATTAGCTTTCCATAGGGGTGCCCCGGCGCCCAAGGGACTCCACAGGGGTGCCTAGGTGCTATTAGGGGCGCCCATGATCTATATACTTAGAAACCTGGCGCCCAAAACCTTCATTTGGAACTCATGCAATTGGAATTTCGACGACTAGGAGGTGCACAACTGCGCCGTGGTATGTTTGTTTCTAGGTTCTGAAGCGAAGACACAAAAAAAAATCGACTCTCTAAATAATGTTACAATGCTTAGAAGAATGATTCTAGACATTTGAGTGTGGAAAGGCAGCGCCCAGGAGTGGCACTCTAGTGCCACGAGTGGGTTCTCTTTTGATCGCGATTAAAGTACTAGACTTCTATATAGGGAAAGCATCTCTTGACAGTGCATGTAACATGAGCGGGATGACGCAAGCGGTGTTGCTAGCTATGTGTTGAATTTTTGTTGTTTTCTCTTGTGTGATCAAGAGAGGAGCGTTCGTGAGTCTCATGCTTGTAGAAATGAACGGAGTGTGATGTAATTTGTACATTTCTCCTCATGTCATATTGAAATTTTTGGTGTAGATATGTGGTTTTTTTCGTTCTCTGGTTTTTGATGTTAAATTGTGTGCTTTTGTTGATTTCTTGTATTGTGCTTCTATTTAATTTTTGTTCCAAATCTCTCGAATCAATGTTTTTTTGTGGTGTGATTTTTTGTGAATCGATTGTGTCCAATTTTTCCATCCCGACAAATGATATTAGAGTTTGGTTTTTTGAAGATATTTGATTCAAGTGCGAGTAATGCCTGACGAAGTTAGGTACAAGTTTTGAGAAGTTCAATAGTTCGAACATTGTGTTATGGAAAATGTAAGTTGAAGATTTGCTCTATCAAAAGAAATTTTATCTGCCATCGGGAGGAATAACCAAAAAGGCTTAATCTATGACTTTGGAAAAATGGGAAGTGCTTGATCGAGTAACATTAGGTTTGTTTTATCTTTCACTTATCTGTTGCTTTTAACATTGTTAATGTGAAAACTAAAGTGGATATCATGGCGGCACTGACAGTGATGCATGAGAAACCTTCAACTTCAAATAAGATTTTTTTGAAGAAGAGATAATTCAATATGAAAATGGTGAAAATTAGTTCAGGGGTTAAACATTTAAATAATTTCAACACTATGACGAACCAGTTGTGTTCCGTGCGCATTAAGTTTGATGATGATGTCATAACAATGTTTATTTTGTTTTCATTGCCAGATAGTTGGGATGGACACATCACAATGATGAGTAACCCTTCGGGTAATATGAAGTTAAAACTTTGATGTCATTTGTGGGATTAGTTTCGAATAAAGAAGCTCATAAGAAGGCAAATGATTAAACTTTAAATTCTATGTTGGATGTTGAAAACAAAAGAAGAATCTATATAACAATACAGATAGACAAATTTAAGTCTAGAAGAGGAAAGTCCAAGTCAGGAAGAGGGAATGACAATTGAATGCTGGAACTGCGGGAAGAAAAGTTATCTCAAAAAAGGACTGTAAATCTCTGAAGATGGCTGGTGGTGGAGATCAAGATAGAAATCTCTCTACAAATGCCTATGCTAGAGAAATCCAAGGTGACTAATTTTATCCTTAGACAGGCTTAATATTGTATAGTAGATTCAAACGCCTCTTTTTATGCTTGCCCCAACAAAAAAGAGTTAAAAACTATATTAAGAGTGATCCAGGGAGGATATATTTGGAAGATAACAAGATCTATGATATTATAAGAAATGATGATGTTGATACTGGGTTTCCAAATAAAAATGTTTGGAAGCTCGGTGAAGTTAGATGTATTCCAAGTTTGAAAAACAATTTAATCTCGAGAAGTGAGCTTGCTAGGTCAGGTACATTGCTACTTTCATAAGTGATTTGTGGAAAGTGACCAAAGGAGCAATGGTGATGGTCCTTGACAACATTAAAGGTAATATTTACCTAATTGATGTGATGCGAAAACCATTGGTTGTGGCTGAAACAAAGGTTGATACAAGACCTGTCATTCTAGGTTTGGCTATTTGACCGAAAAATATATGAAGTCCTTAATTTCTAAAAATTTGCTTTAGGGTTTAAAATTTATAGATCTAGATTTTTGTGAAAAAGTGTGCATATGACAAACAAGAGAGAGTTTCTTTTAAAATTTAGTCAATTGTGAAGTCCAAGAAGCTGGAGTTAGTGCATACAGATGTACGAGGTCCTATTCCGGTTCAGTCTACTAGATGTTCCCACTAATTTATCATTTTTATTGATGATCACACGTAAAATATGAGTTTACTTCTTAAAGTGTAAATTTGATGTATTTGAGTTGTTTAAAAAGTGAAAACTATGGTAAAAATGAGACAAGTTTAAGAATGAAGTGTTTCAGATCAAAAAATAATGACGAGTATCATGATCAGATATTCAGGACTTATTGTGCTTAAGAAGGTATCACACATGTGTTCACTATTCTAAAGACACCACAGTAGAATGATGTGATCGAGCACATAAATAGAACCATTAAATAGTGTGCCAAGTGTATTAGGTTGCATGCAGACTTTCCAAAGTTCTGGGTAGAAGTTGTGAACATTGTAGTTTATCAGATAAATCATGGTTTTTTGGAATATATTTTCAGTGGATATAATTTAGATTAACTAGTACAAATTCTGGGATTTAATATTCAATGAAATAAAGGTATACAAGGACATGAACAAAACTCAAGGTGTCCTTCAGTTACTTTTGAGGAGTTATCCAAATATGTTTGAGATAAAAGGCAATGGTGAACAAGAAGATAAATAAAGATTTTGCTACTGAACTCAGGAGGTCCTATATTCTCCTTCATTATACTATCTTTTGCCAACTGATAGTGATGATTTTGATATGGATGCCGAGTTGCAGTCATTGGGGTTAAATTGGATTTGGGATTTGGCAAAATTACTAGTCTACATGCTGAAAAAAGTCTTAGATGATAGCATGCGCTATAAGGCAAGACTTATTGTGAAGGTGTTTCAACAGAAATGAGTAGACTATATTGAAATATTTTTTTTCTGTAATGAAGATGACAACTATTAGGTTATGCTATGTTTGGTAGCAGAGGAAGATTTATATATGAAGCATATGGATGTAAAAACAGTCTTTTTACATTGTGATTTGGAAGAGAAATTGTATATGGTGCAACTGCAGGGTTATGAGGCTCCAGGGAAAGAAGACATGTTCTGCAAATTGATGAAGAGCTTTTATGATTTGAAAAAGGCCCCAACATAGTGGTAACAGGTTTATGTTAGATAATGGGTACATGAAGTGTCAGACATGACACTGTTGCTTCATAAAAAAATTGTAATTACTGTATAGTGCTTCTTTTGTATGTGGATGATATGCTGATTGCAAGAGCAGATATGAAGANTCAATAAAGTATTGTTCACCTAATTTTGAGCCATATTTCTCAAATCAATTAGGTCTAATATGGAATTAATTCTTCAAATTCTGTTCAAATATTATGCTTGATTGGAACAAATTATAGGCTTAAAGAGCCAAACTAATTTCCTAATCAGTTAATCAATCATCATTGTAAGCAATTCTTTAATTTTTTTCAGACGTTCTAAATGTAATGATCAAGTGATTGAAGTTTTAATGGATTGGATCTGAACAAGATATCTCTGTTTCAACCACACATGTATAACCCTTAGGGCTGCACATTGTAGGGATCAACCCAAAGAAGCTCACGCCTGTCACCCTCATTGTTGCATATAATGCCACCACCTCGGCCTCATTTTATGAGTGAAACACTCATTTTTGGTACCAACATTTTCTTTTGTTCTTGTTCTCACTCTTCTCCTCTTCATCTTCACTCTTATATTTTTTGTATAGCCTTCGTGTAAATTGTTTGCTTGACATTCATTCATGCATTTTATGCACTCTATTCCCAATTCTCTCGCAACCACTTTTCTATGCTCTGCTCTTTATTAAACCCAACACTTGTGGTGCCCTGCTCTACTTGAAATACCATGGCCCCATGAGTTTGTTATTGTGTTTAGTCTCCATCAATGCATGAAATACAATTAGAATCCAGAGGAGCATTGAATTGATGGTGATATGCAACCATTCATGGTGCATTAGGTTAAATATATGACGATGGTAACCATTCATGGTGCATTAGGCTAAATATATGACGTTTCTAAGCATTTAATTTTCATGAAGTGGAAAGTTACAACCCTTCCACGAAGATATGTAATTCAACCTGCTGAAGCATAGTTGAAGGCTACAATAAAAAACAAAGGGCTATGGCAAACTATAACAGCTTAATTCAAAGGAGTCTTTTCTTGAAAAGTAGAAGAGTGCCTCATCTCAAATAATGAAAAAGTTGATGAGAGCAGGAATTATTTCTCTATCAGCTTAAAGGAACCCTTGCCGCTTGGACCAAGGAGAACTTGTGCTTATTTCTAGCAAATCAACTAGGGAAAGCCTTAATCTCCCCAGGAAGGTTGTGTTACTCTTACTTTGGTAATAGTCATTCTAATGGATATGATGAGCATGAAATTGCTTTTTCACAATCTTCAAGTAAAAGGCAACTTGGAAGAGTGATGCTAGCTATGGCCTCTAAATACTACTCACCTGCTTGATGGAAATCTCTTTGGAAAAAAACTTTGCTTAAGAAAATAGATGGGCAAACTCATCATTTTAAAAAATTTCTAGAAACAATGACACCTCNATGTATAGCCTTCGTGTAAATTGTTTGCTTGACATTCATTCATGCATTTTATGCACTCTATTCCCAATTCTCTCGCAACCACTTTTCTATGCTCTGCTCTTTATTAAACCCAACACTTGTGGTGCCCTGCTCTACTTGAAATACCATGGCCACATGAGTTTGGTATCGTGTTAGTCTCCATCAATGCATGAAATACAATTAGAATCCAGAGGAGCATTGAACTGATGGTGATATGCAACCATTCATGGTGCATTAGGTTAAATATATGACGATGGTAACCATTCATGGTGCATTAGGCTAAATATATGACGTTTCTAAGCATTTAATTTTCATGAAGTGGAAAGTTACAACCCTTCCACGAAGATATGTAATTCAACCTGCTGAAGCATAGTTGAAGGCTACAATAAAAAACAAAGGGCTATGGCAAACTATAACAGCTTAATTCAAAGGAGTCTTTTCTTGAAAAGTAGAAGAGTGTCTCACCTCAAATAATGAAAAAGTTGATGAGAGAAGGAATTATTTCTCTATCAACTTAAAGGAACCCTTGCCGCTTGGACAAAGGAGAACTTGTGCTTATTTCTAGCAAATCAACTAGGGGAAGCCTTAATCTTCCCAGGAAGGTTGTGTTACTCTTACTTTGGTAATAGTCATTCTAATGGATATGATGAGCATGAAATTGCTTTTTTCACAATCTTCAAGTAAAAGGCAACTTGGAAGAGTGATGCTAGCAATGGCCTCTAAATACTACTCACTTGCTTGATGGAAATCTCTTTGGAAAAAACTTTGCTTAAGAAAATAGATGGGCAAACTCATCATTTTAAAAAATTTCTAGAAACAATGACACCTCCAAACACATCTAGGATTATGAGAAATTCATTGTATCTTGGGTAAGCTCAATCTTGATGCCCACCAGAGGATGTGTGCTCTACTATTATAAGTAATAAAGTTGGTTCATATGTATCTATTATGCACGAAATTGAGGATCTGATTGTTGATCTAAACATGTTTCTTAAATAGATTGAAAATAATTATCAAGAAACAATTGTTTTTCTTTGAGAAATCATTCTTGGAATGAAGGATGCAAGAAACAATTTTTTTGTTAGTGTTTGGAGCTTGATTGAGCTCGAAGCTTTGTAGCAAAAATTAGCTTCCCATAGGGGTGCCCTGGCGCCCAAGGGACTCCACAGGGGTGCCTAGGAGCTATTAGGGGCGCTCATGATCTATATACTTAAAAACCTGGTGCCCAAAACCTTCATTTGGAACTCATGCAATTGGAATTTCGACGTCTAGGAGGGGCACAACTGCCCCGTGGTATGTTTGTTTCTAGGTTCTGAAGCGAAGACACAAAAAAAATCGACTCTCTAAACAATATTACAATGCTTAGAAGAATGATTCTAGACATTTGAGTGTGGAAAGGCAGCGCCCGGGAGTGGCACTCTAGTGCCACGAGTGGGTTCTCTTTTGATCGCGATTAAAATACTAGACTTCTATATAAGGAAAACATCTCTCGACAGTGCCTGTAACATGAGCGGGACGACGCAATTGGTGTTGCTAGTTATGTGTTGAATTTTTGTTGTTTTCTCTTGTGTGATCAAGAGAGGAGCGTTCAGGAGTTTCATGCTTGTAGAAAGGAACTGAGTGATGTAATTTGAACATTTCTCATGTCATAATGGAATTTTTGGTGTAAATTTGTGGTTTTTTTCGTTCTCTGGTTTTTGATGTTAAATTGTGTGCTTGTGTTGATTTCTTGTATTGTGCTTCTATTTAATTTTTGTTCCAAATCTTTCAAATCAATGTGTTTTTCGTGGTGTGATTTTTTGTGAATCGATTTTGTCCAATTTTTCCATCCTGACAACTGATATTAGAGTTTGGTTTTTTGAAGATATTTGATTCAAGTGCGAGCAATGCCTGACGAAGTTAGATACAAGTTTTGAGAAGTTCAATGGTTTGAACATTGTGTTATGGAAAATGTAAGTTGAAGATTTGCTTTATCAAAAGAAATTTTATCTGCCATCGGGAGGAATCACCAAAAAGGCTTAATCTATGACTTTGGAAGAATGGGAAGTGCTTGATCGAGTAACATTAGGTTTGTTTTATCTTTCACTTATCTGTTGCTTTTAACATTGTTAATGTGAAAACTAAAGTGGATCTCATGGCGGCACTGACAATGATGCATGAGAAACATTCAACTTCAAATAAGATTTTTTTGATGAAGAGATTATTCAATATGAAAATGGTGAAAATTAGTTCAGGGTTAAACATTTAAATAATTTTAACACTATGACAAACCAGTTGTGTTCGGTGGGCATTAAGTTTGATGATGATGTCATAACAATGTTTATTTTATTTTCATTGCCAGATAGTTGGGATGGACACATCACAACGATGAGTAACCCTTCGGGTAATATGAAGTTAAAACTTTGATGTTATTTGTGAGATTAGTGTCAAATAAAGAAGTTCATATGAAGACAAATGATTAACCTTTAAATTCTATGTTGGATGTTGAAAACAAAAAAAAGAATCTAGATAACAATACAGATAGACAGATTCAAGTCTAGAAGAGGAAAGTCCAAGTCAGGAAGAGGAAATGACAGTTGAATGCTGGAACTGCGGGAAGAAAAATTATCTCAAAAAAGGACTGTAAATCTCTGAAGAAGGCTGGTGGTGGAGATCAAGATAGAAATCTCTCTACAAATGTCTATGGTAGAGAAATCCAAGGTGACTAATTTTATCCTTAGACAGACTAAATATTGTATAGTAGATTCAGACGCCTCTTTTTATGCTTGTCCCAACAAAAAAAAGTTAAAAACTATATTAAGAGTGATCCAGGGAGGATTTATTTGGAAGATAACAAGATCTATGATATTGTAAGAAATGGTGATGTTGATACTGGGTTTCCAAATAAAAAATGTTTGGAAGCTCGGTGAAGTTAGATGTATTCCAAGTTTGAAAAACAATTTGATCTCGAGAAGTGAGCTTGCTAGGTCAGGTACATTGCTACTTTCATAAGTGATTTGTAGGTGACCAGAGGAGCAATGGTGATGGTCCTTGACAGCATTAAAGGTAATATTTACCTAATTGATGTGATGCGAAAATCCATTGTTGTGGCTGAAACAAAGGTTGATACAAGACCTGTCATTCTAGGTTTGGCCATTTGACCAAAAAATATATGAAGTCCTTAATTTCTAAAAATTTGCTTTAGGGTTTAAAGTTTATAGATCTAGATTTTTGTGAAAAAGTGTGCATATGACAAGCAAGAGAAAGTTTCTTTCAAAATTTAGTCAATGGTGAAGTCGAAGAAGCTAGAGTTAGTGCATACTGATGTATGAGGTCCAATTTCGGTTCAGTCTATTAGATGTTCCCACTATTTTATCATTTTTATTGATGATCACACGTAAAATATGAGTTTACTTCTTAAAGTGTAAATTTGATGTATTTGAGTTGTTTAAAAGGTGAAAAACTATGGTAAAAATGAGACAAGTTTAAGATTGAAGTTTTTCATATAAAAAAATAATGACGAGTATCATGATCAGATATTCAGGACTTATTGTGCTTCAGAAGTTATCACACATGTGTTCACTATTCTAAAGACACCACAGTAGAAGGATATGGTTGAGCGCATAAATAGAACCATTAAATAGTATGCCAAGGGTATTAGGTTGCATGCAGACTTTCCAAAGTTCTAGGTAGAAGTTGTGAACATTGTAGTTTGTCAGATAAATCATGGTTTTTTGGAGTATATTTTTAGTGGATATAACTTAGATGAACTGGTACAAATCTTGGGATTTAATGTTCAACGAAATAAAGATATACAAGGACATGAACAAAACTCTAGGTGTCCTTCAGTTACTTCTGAGGAGTTATCCAAATATGTTTGAGATAAAAGGCAATGGTGAACAAGAAGATAAATAAAGATTTTGCTACTGAACTCAGGAGGTCCTATTATCTCCTTCATTATACTATCTTTTGCCAACTGATAGTGATGATTTTAATATGGATGCCGAGTTGCAGTCATTGGGGTTAAATTGGATTTGGGATTTGGCAGAATTACTAGTCTACATGCTGAAAAAAGTCTTAGATGATAGCATGCACTATCAGGCAAGACTTATTGTAAAGGTGTTTCAACAGAAATGAGTAGACTATATTGAAATATTTTTTTCTGTAATGAAGATGACAACTATTAGGCTATGCTATGTTTGGTAGCAGAGGAAGATTTATATATGGAGCATATGGATGTAAAAACAGTCTTCTTACATGGTGATTTGGAAGAGAAATTATATATGGTGCAACCACAGGGTTATGAGGCTCCAGGGAAAGAAGACATGTTCTGCAAATTGATGAAGAGCTTTTATGATTTGAAAAAGGCCCCAACATACCGGTACAGAAGTTTTGACAGGTTTATGTTAGATAATGGGTACATGAAGTGTCAGGCATGACACTGTTGCTTCATAAAACAAAATTGTAATTACTGTATAGTGCTTCTTTTGTATGTGGATGATATGTTGATTGCAAGAGCAGATATGAAGAAGATCAGGTACTTGAAAGAGAAGTTATCAAGGGAGTTTGAGATTAAGGATTTAGGTCCAACCAAGAAGATCCTTAGTATGAGAATCAGTAGGACAAGAGTGCATGTATAGTGAAGTTGTCTCGGACAGAGTATGTTGAGTAGATTTTAGAAAGGTTCAACATGAGAGACAAAACATGTTTGTATGCCCTTTGGTAGTCATTTCAAGCCTTTTAATGAACTATCGCCGAAGTTTGAAGAACAACAAGCACAAATAAAATGAACTTTGTATGCTTCGGCTGTTAGAATTTTGATGTATGTGACAATATGTACAAGATCAAGTATTGCACATGTAGTGGGAGGGGTTAGCAGGTGCATGGACAATCCAAACAAATATCATTTGAAGACGGTGAAGTGGATTCTTAGTTACTTAAGGGGAACATTCAACAAAGTATTTTATTTTGGAATTGCATGGGTTGATCTATAAGATATGTAGTTTCAGATCTACCATGGGATATAAACAGTAGAAGAAGTACAATAGGGTATATGTTCACTTTGGGGAACATAATGGTGAGCTGGATTTTCAAACTACAGAAGATTGTTGTACTATTAACTACAAAAATCAAATATTTTGTTTTCACTGAGGCTAGTAAGGAGATGATTTGGTTGTAGAGCTTTATGACAAAACTGTGTAAGAAAAAAACGGTCAAAAAGCTTCTTAATGATAGTACGAGTGCTATTCATCTAATTAAGAATATACCGCTTTTCGTACTAGAATAAAGAATATTCAGCTAAGGTATCACTTTATTCATTTTCTCTAGAAGATGGTTTGTTATTTTTGGAGAAGATACACACATCTCAGAATTTTGTAGATATGTTGACTAAAGTAATGACTTTTAAGAAATTGAAGTTATGCTTGACTTCAGTTAAAGTCCAGGAAGGTTGAAACCGAAGGTGAGCCACATTACAATACATGACTATGAAGTTGGTGCAAATATGGAGGTTTAGATCTGGAATAGGGGAATTGGGCGCAATGAGTTTCCAAGTGGGAGATTATTAGTGTGTGGAGTCTGATTGGGTTAGAAGTCTCGCAACAAAAATTAGCGCCCCATAAGGGTGCCCAAGCGCTCATGTTTAGAGGATTTGGTGTCCCGGTGCCAGTAGAGGCCCCAGGCACCCAGAATCAGAACAACAAAAAACCTGGCGCCAAGAACTTTCATCTAGAACCCGAATGATTGGAATTCTAGCGCCCAGGAGGGGCGCAACTATGCTGTAGTATGTTCATTTCTATGTTCGGAGACTGACACGAGAAACTCGACACTCGGGCTATGAAATCTAGCGCCCAGAAGAACAAATTTAGACAAAGTGTGTGGAAAGGCAGCACTCGGGAGTGGCGCTCTTGTGTCAGGAGCGATTTCTCTTCTGATTGGGATTTACGTTATCAAATTCTATAAGAGGAAAGCATCTCCTGACGGTGCGTGTAACAAATGTGGGACAAAACGAGCAGTGTACCGATTTCTATGTTGAATTTACACGGTTTAATCTTAAGCGATCAAGTGAGGAGTGTTTGTGAGTTCCGGGCTTGTAAAGAAGAATTCTAAGTGTAGTGTAATTTGTACATTTGTCGTCATTTCATTGTAGAGTTTTGGGTGTGGTGCGGCTTTGTGGTTCTTTCCATTCTCAGGTTTTTTTCACGTTAAATCTTGTGTGTTTTTTGGTTTTCTTACATAGTGCACTTCTGTTTCTATTTTTTTTTTCGAATCTCATGAACCAGTGCATTTTTACAGGGTGTGATTTGATTGTGAATCGATCAAATCCGATTCTTTTTGCTCAGCACTTTCATCATTGCTTTACTTTTACATGTGATGAAATAAGAGTTTAAGACATTGCTTCTGTAGTTTTAAGTTACTTTATCTGAAAATATATTTATATTTCAAGCTTATCTCAAGATCTCTATCAATTTTAAAGTGCCAACAATCGAATGAGCACCTAGTCGAATAAGACCTAAGTTGAGGAACATAATAATTGAAAGAAGCTTAATATTAATTTCATTGCGAGGAAAATATACTGTTTGGATAAGTATCATGCCAACGATGAAGATTAATGTCCAGATTCATATCACAGTGGCTCAAAAAGCTTGCGTAAAACTTGCTTAAGATTTGATAATCTATTTTTCATTGCAGAACTCATGGTCAACAATACTTTGAACCATGATTTGTTCTTATTCATGGACATGCTAGCATGTTACACTTAAATTAAAATGAAATAAGTGGATGAGAATCATATATCCTTCAAACCCTTTCGGCATCGATGGCCACAAGGTGATGCTTTTTTGCTTGAAATCCCATCGAAGGGCCATGACCTACATCTTTGATGATCTCATATATAAAAAGTTGGAGTGTTAAGTTAACAGCTTATTTGTAAAATTTCGAACTATTTAAATTGTCCTAAGATTTTATATGAAAGAAATGAAGATTTATTACGTCATAGGGAAATCAAAGTTAATCCCTTTAAAAAATTAAACCATTGAAAATTGTTTATGGTATTTTAGATGAATTTTATTTTGGCTTTATTATACGACATAGGGAAATAAAAGTTGATCCCCTTAAACTTAAAGCCAATGTGGATATGGTCGCACCAAAACCCTAAGAAAGTTTTACTTTATGTTGGATAAGTTGCATATATAATAATGTTCATCTCTAACCTTTTACGCCTCTTTCAATTTTTTGCTAGGTTGATTAAGGATGTCTTATGAGACCTTCAACATATTAAAACAACATTTGCTGCATCCCCCCAACCCCTTTTAGCATTTATCCCACGAAAACCACTAATCTGATATACATGAATTTTAGATTAATCATTTAGGTCATTGATTTCTCAAAAAATAAAGATAAGAAAGAAAAAAAAAAATTATTTTAGCTGACGATAATAAAGGCTAAGGAACCCATAAAACAAAAGTAGTATATGGCATGAATCTTTTTTTCACAAAAGCTTTTTTATTGTATTCTTGCTTACAAAATTATTTCAAAATCCTTTTAAATTTCAAATAGCTTGCCTACTTTGGTCTTCAAGCTGTGTAGGCATTATTGCTTTAGATCTCACTCACATGTTTTGCAAAAAGTTCTGAAAGAGTTGACTCTGGTTGATTTCCTAGTTGTTCACCCCCATTAGTTGACTACCCACTAAATTATGAATTGCCATATTTGTATATCATCAGAGTTGAAGAAGATAAAGAAACCTTATAATATGTGTTTTATTTTGATGATGCTTATCAATAGGACTAGTTACTGATAAAACTTCAATGATATGAGTTCGTGTGTTCATAATAACATGATGAGGTATACTTCAATATTATTTTGGCTTATTGGAACCTCACACAAAATGAGGCTGAATATGAATCCATAGTGGCGGATCTTGAAGTCACAATAATAATAAAAATTAAGAATCTCAGGATTCCCAGCTCATGCTTGAGTTTCAATAAAGTTCAAAATATAAAACTTAAATATCAAGTTCGTCATACATTCTAAAGCATGTACTGATAAAATCTCAGAAACTCATGAATTAAAGGCTGAACTGCATTGCGATTCACCAAGCTATAGAAGCCGAATTAACATTCAAAACTCTATCTCCATTGGTTTAAAAGACAGCCTGAAAATTTGAGGTCTAGTTCAATAATCCTCAAGGCCTAATTGGCGAAACCTTTAACACTCAGAAACCTAGAGGTTTAACTTATTTCCTTATTCAATATGCTTCATTAGTAGACTTAACATACAAATCAACAGAGCTCGTCTGATGATTGAGCTTGAAGCTTTTGTTTAATTCCAATATATTGAGCCTACGAGCTAAGGTTGCTAAATTTCTTAGTTCCGAAGCGAATGGGCTGAGCTACCATGCTAATAACAATGACCAGAAGCCATGTTGACAAAATATTTTAATTGGATCAACTAGTCTATGAACCATTTACCTTTACCATACAACAAGTCTAATAGCTGAATGGCACTATGAGCACACAATCCCAAAGAGTGAGCTACATTCCTGATTTAACAAGTCTCATAAATATAGTTAACACTATAAAAGTAAGCACGATGCATCTAAATGAGGAGCTTGAATGTTAAATCCTAGTTCAACAAACTAAAGAGTCAACTGGCAAGTTCTCTTAACTCACAAGCCTAGGGGTTGAGCTATGTGGTTGATTCAATAAGCTCCAAAAGATGAATAACCATATAAATCCCAAGTTCAACTAGTCAAGGACTGAGATTGAGCATCAAGCTGTAGTTCAACAAGCTTAAGGGCCAAACATCCACGTAAGTGCATAATCTTTAGTAACCGTGTTGACTAAATGTGTGTAGGCCCAATGAATTTGATATTTAATTGAAGCCATACATATTAACCTTCTATTGTAGGTGTGATGATAAAGCTGAGTTAATATAATGCATAAGCTCATATTTATGACCTAAAGTTCTACTTGAAGAATGCAACAAATGTATCATATTAAAACCTTGCGCCATATTCATTGGAATATAATTTTTTCATTAAAAAAATAAAGAACTAAACTAAATGTATTTAATTGGTTGTCAATTACACTAATATTAAGTTAATCCTTAAAACTGTGTTAAATCAATATGGTAGATTGAACCTAATTTAAAGCCTAAAGATTCTAAATAAATCTAATTAGTTTGTCAAAATTAATTATATTTATCTTTTAATTTTTTTGGGCAAATTTCTAAATTTTTTCTAAATTATTCAAGGAAATTAAGCAAGAGGTTCAAGTCTTAATTGGTCGGATCTACATAAGATTAGTAAGCCATCTTCTCAATTTCAAGCACTCGTAACCCCAAGGGTTGTGTAGTGTAGAGATGATCTCAATAAAGCACACGATCCTTTATTCCTCTGTGAATTGCAACTACTACGATCTTATTATTGTGCGAATGAAACACTTTGCCTTGGGCTCGGTTCATGCATTTACCTCAGCTCTTGTTTTAGCTCATCTAGGATTGTTCCTTTATCATTTTTTTTACTCTCCCATGCAAATTGCTTGTTTTGACATTCACCTGTGCTTCTCATGCTCTTTTTTTTTTGAGCTACTCACAATTGTATATGTATTATCCCCTTTCTGTTTAACCCTACACTCATAGTTCCATGCACTCAATTTTATGTCCCGACTTTGTTGTAAGAATCTTTACTGTAGATCTTTCACACATGATTTTCTCCCTTGCATCACCACAGATGAGCTCAATGAATGCCAACATCTTACACAAAGTACCTCACATTGATCCCTTCTTTCGCACCTCTCTTTAAAGCACACAAACCGTAGCTAACAAGCCCATTTCTTGCCTTTCTTGCCTTCACTAAAATCTATCATTAGGCCTCCACTTCAACACTCGAGGTAGGAAGCCCTTATTTATGCTCCTTACATGAACCCCTCATGCGCATCTCTCTATTATTGCTTTCCAACACTCAACAATTCAACATCCAAATTCCAATCCATAAATTGCTGGACTTATCTTTAGAATCCAAACACAGCCTCTCGTTTTTTCAAGCATTAATTACACCATTGGCAACATTTTTTATCCCATCAAAGCCACATATCTCTAACATGAACCTCCATGGTGCAACTTGCATCATGCCCTACTATTGCACAAGTTTGTTGGCATCTCATAGCATTTTCTATAATGNTTTAACTACAAAAACCAAATATTTTGTTATCACTGAGGCTAGTAAGGAGATGATTGGGTTGTAGAGCTTTATGACAAAACTGTGTAAGAAAAAAGGGGTCAGAAAGCTTTTTAATGATAGTGCGAGTGCTATTCATCTAATTAAGAATATACCGCTTTTCGTACTAGAATAAAGAATATTCAGCTAAGGTATCACTTTATTCATTCTCTCTAGAAGATGGTTTGTTATTTTTGGAGAAGATACACACATCTCAGAATTCTGTAGATATGTTGACTAAAGTAATGACTTTTAAGAAATTGAAGTTATACTTGACTTCAGTTAAAGTCCAGGAAGGTTGAAACCGAAGGTGAGCCACATTACAATACATGACTATGAAGTTGGTGCAAATATGGAGGTTTAGATCTGGAATAGGGGAATTGGGCGCAATGAGTTTCCAAGTGGGAGATTATTAGTGTGGAGTCTGATTGGTTTAGAAGTCTCGCAACAAAAATTAGCGCCCCATAAGGGTGCCCAAGCGCTCATATTTAGAGGATTTGGTGTCCCGGTGCCAGTACAGGCCCCAGGCACCCAAAATCAGAACAACAAAAAGCCTGGCGCCCAGAGTGGCGTCTAGGCGCCAAGAACTTTCATCTAGAACCCAAATTATTGGAATTCTAGCGCCCAGGAGGGGCGNCAGAGGCCCCAGGCACCCAAAATCAGAACAACAAAAAGCCTGGCGCCTGGAGTGGCGTCTAGGCGCCAAGAACTTTCATCTAGAACCCAAATTATTGGAATTCTAGCGCCCAGGAGGGGCGCAACTATGCTGTAGTATGTTCATTTCTAGGTTCGGAGACTGACACGAGAAACTCGACACTCAGGCTGTGAGACTTAGCGCCCAGAAGAATAAATTTAGACAAAGTGTGTGGAAAGGCAGCACTCGGGATTGGCGCTCTTGTGTTAGGAGCAATTTCTCTTCTGATTGGGATTTACGTTATCAAATTCTATAAGAGGAAAGCATCTACCGACAGTGCGTGTAACGAAAGTAGGACAAAACGAGCAGTGTACTGATTTCTATGTTGGATTTACACGGTTTAATCTTAAGCGATCAAGCGAGGAGTGTTCGTGAGTTCCGGGCTTATAAAGAAGAATTCTAAGTGTAGTGTAATTTGTACATTTCTCGTCATTTCATTGTAGAATTTTTGGTGTGGTGCGGCTTTGTGGTTCTTTCCATTCTCAGGTTTTTTTCACGTTAAATCTTGTTTGTTTTTTGGTTTTCTTACATAGTGCACTTCTGTTTCTATTTTTTTTTTCGGATCTCATGAACTGGTGTATTTTTACAGGGTGTGATTTGATTGTGAATCGATCAAATCCATTTCTTTTTGCCCAGCACTTTTATCATTGCTTTACTTTTACATGTGATGAAATAAGAGTTTAAGACATTGCTCCTGTAGTTTTAAGTTACTTTATCTGAAAACATATTTATATTTCAAGCTTATCTCAAGATCTCTATCAATTTTAAAGTGCCAACAATCAAATGAGCACCTAGTCGAATAAGTCCTAAGTTGAGGAACAAATAATAATTGAAAGAAGCTTAATATTAATTTCATTGCGAGGAAAATATACTGTTTGGATTATAAGTGTCATGCCAACAATGAAGATTAATGTCCAAATTCATATCACACTGGCTCAAAAAGCTTGCGTAAAACTTGCTTAAGATTTGATAATCTATTTTTCATTGCAGAACTCATGGTCAACAATACTTTGAACCATGATTTGTTCTTATTCATGGACATGCTAGCATGTTACACTTAAATTAAAATGAAATAAGTGGATGAGAATAATATATCCTTCAGGCATCGATGGCCACAAGGTGATGTTTTTTGCTTGAAATTTCATCAAAGGGCCATGACCTACATCTTTATCTCATATATAAAAAGTTGGAGTGTTAAGTTAACAGCTTATTTGTAAACTTTCGAACTATTTAAATTGTCCTAAGATTTTATATGAAAGAAATGAAGATTTATTACGCCATAGGGAAATCAAAGTTAATCCCTTTAAAAAATTAAACCATTGAAATTTGTTTATGGTATTTCATATGAATTTCTTTTTGGCTTTATTATACGACACGGAAATAAAAGTTGATCCCCTTAAACTTAAAGCCAATGTGGATATGGTCGCACCAAAACCCTAAGAAAGTTTTACTTTATGTTGGATAAGTTGCATATATAATAATGTTCATCTCTAACCTTTTACGCCTCTTTCAATTCTTTGCTAGGTTGATTAAGGACGCCTTATGAGACCTTTAACATATTAAAACAACATTTGCTGCATGCCCCCAACCCTTTTTAGCATTTATCCCACGAAAACCACTAATCTGATATACATGAATTTTAGATTAATCATTTAGGTCATTGATTTCTCAAAAAATAAATATAAGAAAGAAAAAAAAATTTATGTTAGCTGACGATAATATAGGCTGAGGAACCCATAAAACAAAAATAGTATATGGTATGAATCTTTTTTACACAAAAGCTTTTTTATGGTATTCTTGCTTACAAAATTATTTCAAAATTCTTTTAAATTTCAAATAGCTTGCCTACTTTGTTCTTCAAGCTGTGTAGGCATTATTGCTTTGGATCTCACTCACATGTTTTGCAAAAAGTTCTGAAAGAGTAGACTCTGGTTGATTTCCTAGTTGCTCACCCCCATTAGTTGACTCCCCACTAAATTATGAATTGCCATATTTGTATATCATCAGATTTGAAGAAGATAATGAAACCTTATAATATGTGCTTTATTTTGATGGAGCTTATCAATAGGTCTAGTTACTGATAAAACTTCAATGANATGGTATTCTTGCTTACAAAATTATTTCAAAATCCTTTTAAATTTCAAATAGCTTGCCTACTTTGGTCTTCAAGCTGTGTAGGCATTATTGCTTTAGATCTCACTCACATGTTTTGCAAAAAGTTCTGAAAGAGTAGACTCTGGTTGATTTCCTAGTTGCTCACCCCCATTAGTTGACTCCCCACTAAATTATGAATTGCCATATTTGTATATCAAGAAGATAAAGAAACCTTATAATATGTGCTTTATTTTGATGGAGCTTATCAATAGGTCTAGTTACTGATAAAACTTCAATGATATGAGTTCGTGTGTTCATAACAACATGATGAGGTTTACTTCAATATTATTTTGGCTTATTGGAACCTTACACAAAATGAGGCTGAATATGAATCCATAGTGGCGGATCTTGAACTCACAATAATAATAAAAATTAAGAATCTCAGGAGTCCCAGCTCATACTTGAGTTTCAATAAAGTTTAAAATATAAAACTTAAATATCAAATTCGTCATACATTCTAAAGCATGTACTGATAAAATCTCAGAAACTTATGAATTAAAGGCTGAACTGCATTGTCGATTCACCAAGCTATAGAAGCCGAATTAACATTCAAAACTCTATCTCCATAGGTTTAAAAGACAGCCTGAAAATTTGAGGTCTAGTTCAATAATCCTCAAGCCTAATTGGCGAAACCTTTAACACTCAGAAACCTAGAGGTTTAACTTATTTGCTTATTCAATATGCTTCATTAGTAGACTTAACATACAAATCAGCAGAGCACNGATGAAGATTAATGTCCAAATTCATATCACACTGGCTCAAAAAGCTTGCGTAAAACTTGCTCAAGATTTGATAATCTATTTTTCATTGCAGAACTCATGGTCAACAATACTTTGAACCATGATTTGTTCTTATTCATGGACATGCTAGCATGTTACACTTAAATTAAAATGAAATAAGTGGATGAGAATAATATATCCTTCAGGCATCGATGGCCACAAGGTGATGCTTTTTTGCTTGAAATCCCATCTAAGGGCCATGACCTACATCTTTAATGATCTCATATATAAAAAGTTGGAGTGTTAAGTTAACAACTTATTTGTAAAATTTCGAACTATTTAAATTGTCCTAAGATTTTATATGAAAGAAATGAAGATTTATTACGCCATAGGGAAATCAAAGTTAATCCCTTTAAAAAATTAAACCATTGAAATTTGTTTATGGTATTTCATATGAATTTCTTTTTGGCTTTGTTATACGACACAGGGAAATAAAAGTTGATCCCCTTAAACTTAAAGCCAATGTGGACATGGTCGCACCAAAACCCTAAGAAAGTTTTACTTTATGTTGGATAAGTTGCATATATAATAATGTTCATCTCNGCTGAGTTAATATAAGCTCATATTTATGACCGAAAGTTCTACTTGAAGAATGCAACAAATGTATCATATTAAAACCTTGCGCCATATTCTTTGGAAGATAAATTTTTCATTAAAAAAATATGGAACTAAACTAAATGTATTTAATTGGTTGTCAATTACTCTAATATTAAGTTAATCCTTAAAAATGTATTAAATCAATATGGTAGATTGAACCTAATTTAAAGCCTAAAGATTCTAAATAAGTCTAATTAGTTTGTCAAAATTAATTATATTTATCTTTTAATTTTTTTGGGCAAATTTCTAATTTTTTTCTAAATTATTCAAGGAAATTAAGCAAGAGGTTCAAGTCTTAATTGGTTGGATCTACATAAGATTAGTAAGCCATCTTCTCAATTTCAAGCACTCGTAACCCCAAGGGTTGTAGTGTAGAGATGATCTCGATAAAGCACACGATCGTTTATTCCTCTGTGAATTCCAACTACTACGATCTTATTATTGTGCGAATGAAACACTTCGCCCTGGGCTCGGCTCATGCATTGACCTCAGCTCTTGTTTTAGCTCATCTAGGATTGTTCCTTTATCTTTTTTTTACTCTCCCATGCAAATTGCTTGTTTTGACAGTCACTATGCTTCTCATGCTCTTTTTTTTGAGCTACTCACAATTGTATATCTATTATCCCCTTTCTGTTTAACCCTACACTCATAGTTCCATGCACTCAATTTTATGTCCCGGCTTTGTTGTAAGAATCTTTACTATAGATCTTTCACACATGATTTTCTCCCTTGCATCACCATAGATGAGCTCAATGAATGCCAACATCTTACACAAAGTACCTCACATTGATCCATTCTTTCGCACCTCTCTTTAAAGCGCACAAACCGTAGCTAACAAGCCCATTCTTGCCTTTCTTGCCTTCACTAAAATCTATCATTAGGCCTCCACTTCAACACTCGAGGTAGGAAGCCCTTATTTATGCTCCTTACATGAACCCCTCATGCGCATCTCTCTATTATTGCTTTCCAACACTCAACAATTCAACATCCAAATTCCAATCCATAAATTGCTAGACTTATCTTTAGAATCCAAACACAGCCTCTTGTTCTTTCAAGCATTAATTAGACCATTGGCAACATTTTTTATCCCATCAAAGCCACATCTCTAACATGAATTTCCATGGTGCAACTTGCATCATGCCCTACTATTGCACAAGTTTGTTGGCATCTCATAGCATTTTCTATAATGTAAGTTATGTATTTTTCCACTACGGTATCTAGTGAGGCTTGTTTTAACATGAAAAAATTATTAGAATGATAAGCTGAGGTGTGTTTGTTTACAGAAGAGCAATAACTAGCTTTAATCTTAAAAACATAAGTCGCACCTATCCTACTATCACATCTATCAGGTTTTGCCAATCGACTTGATGTGCATTTTGTGAACCTTTGCTATAAACCTCTAAGGACCAAAATCTCAACCAATACTAAAATGCATGTGAAAAAAATATCTAAATTATGCAAAGGATATTAATACCCATAATGACATTTAAGTGCATTCATAGCTAAATTGTTTGAAGAATTGGAAGATAATGTGAAACTCATAAACATCTGTAAGGACTCAAACACTTATTATTGAGTGTATTTATAAGCATGCTAACATAAAAGAAGGAATGTGCTATTGGACTTCTAATTGCATACCTACCCCAAATTTATGCTAGAGTTTCAATTTACCCATGGCTATTTCAAAATATATGTAATACCATTCTATAGTGGCCAAATTATCTAAATAACATTGCAAGACCCAAGTCACTTTAATGCTCTGATGGTACTAAAAAAACATTAAATGTCCACTTGATTAATCGAGTGAATAGGTTAAAAGTTTGAATGTGATCTTAGTATCTCTTAGTTGATCCATAAATAAGAGAATAATCTTAGGCAAAAATCGAGGCAATGCAACTTCTTTAATTAAGAGCACTCTTCTATGATTAGGACAAGTATACTCAAGATGATAGAACTATGGATGTTGATTAGTTTTACCTCCACTCCCTTCAATTCCCCAGACAATTAAGTTTGCTTCTAAAGAGTAATATAGGGCCATAAATGAGTCACATAAGCCTCTTTAATTGCAGGTCCTCTTCCATGAGTGGGAGGGGTGATTAGTTGTCGTGGTGTGCACCTACGTATCATCTTGACCTTCTAGAAATAACTTGGCTTAAATTTTTAAGAGAATTTTTATAAAAATAAATTTATTCTATCTAAGGAAAACCACCCCGAGATCTCTTATCTTTATATATTTAATAAGCTCATTATGAAAGGAGCAAGAACTATTTAACATTTTATGTTAAGACAATGGGCTAATAACAATGCACAAATGAATAAAGAAATGCTCAAAATATTTTGATGATGAATTTTGAAGTGGAGGCACATTCTTCATTTTTTTTATCTTTCGTTTTTTTTTTGGAAAATATTGATTAAAAACATATAGATAAATAGTGTTGCATCTATTCTCTTTGCTTTGCTCTCTATAGTTTTTTCATGCTAAACTTTTCTTTTACTTTTTTGTTTTTGCTGAATTATATAATATTTCTGTTTACACAAATACTATGAAGTATGGTTATAAATACACCATAATTTAATAAGACCTTTGAGTCATATGTGCTGAGGCGCAGCTCATCATAAGGTGCTAAAAGCAGCCTTAATGTTTACACATTTATGCTCTAAGTGAGGCTTGCATTTTTTTTTTTAAATTTGAGGGGCTTAACCCCAAGCTTTATGCCTTGAGGTATTTGAGGTGATGCCCCAAATTTTACTTAATAACAATAAAATTATATATAATTATATGATATTCATAATATAACATGTATCTTGATTTCAATTTTGAAACTAGATTTGTAAGAGTTGAGCAATAGAGGGCTGTAGTTTAGTAAGGAATAGCAAGCAGGGAGTGTGTGGCTGGAAGCACAACAAGGAGGGGATGGGTTATAATTGCATGGGTTGATCAACTGCTTGCAGAAAGAGCTACGGCTGTAATATGCATCATGATAATCATGGCATCTTTAAAAATGAGTGTTTACATTGTATTTTGCTTCATATTTTCAGCTTCAATTTAGATTTAAATTTAATATTTGCTGGTTTTTTCTTGTTTTATGATTTTATGATTTATGATGATGAGCTATGCTAATTTGTCACTGATTTTTTCCATATTTATGAGATTTTTTTTAGTTTTATAAATTTTTAATTTTATCTTCGTAATTTGTCAATGATTTTGGCATATTTATGAGATTTTTCTTAGCTTTATAAGCTTTTATTTTTATGTTCAAGGCTATATTTTGATATGCCTAAAGGCTTATGTCTTGATCTGTCTCGTGGCTCATGTCTCGATCCACCACGAGGCGTATGCCTTGTTCTTGTCTCAATCTGTTATGAGGATTACATCTCGATTCGTTTTGATGTTTTTTTACTTTGTTAAAGGGAGAGCACCACAGTTCTTAATTTTTCTCTTTTAAACCTTGATAAATACAATCCCCTCAATGCTATAAGACAATTATTTTTTCCTTGAAGTGAAGGTTCTAATCTTTCTATTTTATTTTCTTTGTTCTTTGTTTTTCTTTCTTCAGTCAATTGTGATTAAGGTTCTTTTGGAAGTTGAGAAAATGAGGGCTTAAGAAGAGTTTGCCAAGGAAGAAAGGAAGGAGTCATGTTGCTAATGAAGATTTGTTCATCAAGCAATGGAGATAAAATGATCAACATACAATATGATTTTGTCATTATGGAAATATGAACTTACTGAAGGTGCTACTAACCCATGAGAAGTTGTTTCTCTTGTGTTTTGTTTCTATGTCGTGGATGTGTGATACTTTTGGAGGTATTGAGATGAAACGACTAGGATTAAGTGGAGTGTTTGGCTATTAGTGTAAGAAATTACATCAGGCTTCTATAAATATGGAGAGCAGTGTTATCAAAATGCACTGGACAATGTGATTCCAAAGATTTTATTTTTT
>JXCR01146162.1:115493-154213 GCA_002079205.1 Phalaenopsis hybrid cultivar
TATCTTGATTTCAATTTTGAAACTAGATTTGTAAGAGTTGAGCAATAGAGGGCTGTAGTTTAGTAAGGAATAGCAAGCAGGGAGTGTGTGGCTGGAAGCACAACAAGGAGGGGATGGGTTATAATTGCATGGGTTGATCAACTGCTTGCAGAAAGAGCTACGGCTGTAATATGCATCATGATAATCATGGCATCTTTAAAAATGAGTGTTTACATTGTATTTTGCTTCATATTTTCAGCTTCAATTTAGATTTAAATTTAATATTTGCTGGTTTTTTCTTGTTTTATGATTTTATGATTTATGATGATGAGCTATGCTAATTTGTCACTGATTTTTTCCATATATATGAGATTTTTTTTAGTTTTATAAATTTTTAATTTTATCTTCGTAATTTGTCAATGGTTTTAGCATATTTATGAGATTTTTCTTAGCTTTATAAGCTTTTATTTTTATGTTCAAAGCTATATTTTGATATGCCTAACGGCTTATGTCTTGATCTGTCTAGTGGCTCATGTCTCGATCCACCACGAGGCTTATGCCTTGTTCTTGTCTCAATCTGTTATGAGGATTACATCTCGATTCGTTTTGATGTTTTTTTACTTTGTTNCCTTTTTTGGTTATGAGTATCACACCGGCGACTCTTCCTCTCCACTACTGTAACAGCCCTCTGCCTGTCCCCTTTTCCACTGCCGGCACATCCTGACAACCCTACCCACTACTGTAACAGCCTCCTAGTAGCTTTCCCCCATAGTCGTACACCCCTCTACTAGCCTCCCCGTCCTTGCAGCCACCCTTCTACCAGCAAAGCCCAGCTTTCCCTGCAGCCACCTTCATTCCTTCGCTCAGTTTTCCCGCTGCCCCTCCTTCAGTATACACTTCTTCTCCCACCTGCTACCGTACTCATCTCAACCAGCCCCTCCTTTCTACCATCCAACCACCACCTTCACCCTAGCCCTAGTCTGTGGTCTGTGTTGTGTCTTTGGTTGTTATGACCTAGTGTAACTGTGTTTATTGTCGTTAATTCCTGTTTGCAAGGGTCTTATTTGTAACCGTTGTGAATTTCAGTAATAATATTTGCATTTCTTTTGTGTTTGAGCTAACTCCGGTATCAACGACATCTTATAGTAAGGCTAGCACCTTAGAAAGATCAGTTGGTTCAATGCTATAATAGAACCATGAAAGAATAAGATGCATGCTGAATGGTGCAAGTTTACAAAAGTCATTTTTAGCAAAGCTAGTCAGTATGGCTGACTATTTAATAAATTGTAATTAGCTATATATTTTAATACCCTGCAAGAAAGGTGGAGTGAAAACTAGGAAACTACAATGGGCTAAAAGTATTTGGTTGTTCACAAAATGCACGACAAATTAGAATCAAATGTGAAATGTTTTTTCGTTGGATATATCATGGAAATGTAAAAGAGTATAAGTTGTGATGATAAGTATTAGATCATCTTTAATGTTTGATCAGCAGCGATGTTGTCTTCAACGAGCAACAAATGGTATATTTAGTTCCCAGAGCTGTGGCTCAAAGCATGACATTTGATGCAAAATAGAAACTATTACTCGAGATGGAGCATAATCTTTAAATTCTAGAAAACCATTATTAAAAATCAACCATGATAAAGTGAGAATCGCCCAGACTACAATCAGCAAACCATAGAAGAGATACAAAGAATAATATTTGGTTTGGCTAGGGACCTCTGTAGTCCAGTGATTCAAGCACAATGAAGGTATGAACAAGCGTCTATTCTTTCTTATGTACATCTTATATAAAGAACCTTTCCTATGAAAATATTTTGGTTAATATCCTATATGTTGTGATTTGCTGCAGGCCAAACTCGCCTTTACTCACTTAGTGTTATAAATATAACTAGATTCATGGTCGATCTTGGGATTCATCATCGCGAAGCTGAAAAATAGGTTTTAAGGTATTTAAATGATACTATGGCATTGGGATTAATACATGAAAATTGTGTTTGTATCTAGTGTAATTATTAGATATGTAGAATCTGATTTTGTAAGTTAGTTTGGTATTCGAAGATCCCTAGTATGCATTGTGTTTAAGGCATCTAGAATTACTGTTAGTTGGAAGGTTAATTTGCCACCCATTGAAGGTTAATCCACAGTTGTAACTAAATACATTGATGCATCTAAAGCTCAAGTGACTTATGGTTTAAAGGATTGAGTTTTAAAATGTTTATGTAGTCCATGCCTTTATTTTATGACAATTTAAAGATAGTGTACCTCACCATAAATCACATTTCTTTGAAAGAACTAAGCATTGATGTGAAATTCCATTGCTTCAAGAAAGTATTTGCAAATGGTATTATGGAAATTGTAAAGATTTTATTTGATGACAATGCAATAGATATGTCGGCAAAGACTTTGGCTTCCTCGAAACTTCGGTGATGCTTGAAGTTGTTGAGGATAATGAGAGAGATTTCTTGATGTTGTTTGCTTTGATCTTTGTGGAATAAAGAACTAAGATGAGGATTTTGTATTAGTTTTTTTTTTTTAATATATATAGAGCATTATTCGGCTCCACATTTATTCCATCAAAAAAAGAATTTACAGGAAAAGGCTAAAGGTTCCTCGACGCACCACCTCACCACAAACAACTCACACAAAACCAATAAAAAAAACAACCAAGGAACCTAAAGCCAAGTACAGCTCACACAAACCAAGAAAAGACACCACTACCCCGCGTTTACAAAAACAAATATAAGGAATATCCAAGCAATCACCGTGTAGCAGCTGAGAGAGCTCCTCCATAATGATACTAGAGACATCAATTCTCTTGAAAACCAAACCAAGCCTCGCCGCCCAATTAACACATTTATTCCCCTCACGATGGATAAAAGTCCACCGAACCTCCAAAACAGTCTGAAGAGCAAAGATATGCTTAATAAATTTGTGAATATACCATTGATACTGCTTGTGTTTCTTACAAATATTCCAAAGAACCAAAGAATTCATCTCAATAATGACACTGTGCCGACCACAATAAAGAGATAACTGCAAAGCAGTTAAAACAACATCAGCCTCAGCCATAGGATTAGTAGCAAGAGAAGTTGCAAAAAACCAGCAAATACAGGTCTAAACTGATTCATACATACTCCACCAATACCAGAAGAACTAGAATAAAAAAACCATCATTTGGTTTATGCCGAGTAACAAAAATCTCTTGCTTCCTGACAGTATTATCAATAGACACCCGTAACAAATGAAACAAATTCACCAACTCCAAGCTAATAGGAAATTTGAACTTACCATATCTAATTTTACCAATATAATTTTTAATGTAATTAAAACAAGTAAGTTCAGGAATGACCTTTTCAAAATGCTTGATATCATTCCTAAGAGTCCAAATAAACCAAGTAACAATGATAGGCACAACGACATAAAAATGATCACCTTTTCTTAACCAAAATTGAAACAAATCACTAATAGAATGCACAGAGTTCCAATTCCACCGAACATTTAAAAGGGAAAGAACAAGAAGCCAAACATTTCTGGTATAACAGCAATTGCAAAACAAGTGCTCAAGCTCTTCTTCCTGCATATTACAAAGATAGCATCTAGAAACCAGTTTGATACCTTTATACTTTAAATACTACAAATAGGAATAATCTTGTGAAGAAGTCTCCAACAAAAGAAAAAACAAGAAGGCTTCACTAAATTATTCCAGAGCCAATGCAAATTCGGGCCGCTATAATAATGAAAAGATTGAGCAAATTTTATCTATGCTAAGGTTTTCATTGTTTCTTCCCCTTGGGGTATTTGTATTATACTTTTTTTTGCATAAATATCATGAGATGTGTGGCCATAAATACATCCCCTTCTCTATGTTGTAACAGAAGCATTTTTTTTTTAACTAAAGATTTTTTTCTCTCCTATTCTAGTTTCTTGATTCTCAGTATTTTTTCATTGGAAAACTATTTTGCATGTTCTTCCAAGAATAAAAATCATGAGGGCTTAAGGATAGAGTGTTGATCAAGGACACGGAGCCCCTTTGCAGATGAAGAATTGCTAATGACGTGCTGGAGATGTCGGCACTGAGGTGTACATCTTTTGTGTTCCATCTTTGTTACATGAACGTGTTAAAGGTTTTCGAGACAACAAAATAAAGTCCCAAGGCTTGGATGAAGTTGGCTGGCAGCAGGTGCAAGAAATCAAATAAGTCTTGTTCTCCCCATGCAAAACCAGAGATGATCCAGAGATAGATGCAAGGCTAAAGAAGATGCATTTCCATGCTACCTTTATGTGATTTTTCAATAACATTAGAAGATGCAGTGTCCTGTAATAGATTTATAATCTTGGATGCTTGATTATGCAGAAGTGTTGCTTCCCTTTAGATGGTATTTATGTTGTAGATAGGGTCAAAATATCAATCCTATCTTTTCTAATTGCAAAAAATTTAGATGTGGTATTTGAGATGTGGCGGATAAAACTTTTCCTTTGTTATTAACAAATCGTGTAAATTATTATCATCATCGCTTATATAATTAATCTTGTCACAACTATTTGAACGGCCATGTAGAGTTTAAAAGAATATACATCCTTTTAGAACTGATTACATTATTTTCTTCAAATGCTGTGCTGACCATCCAGTTATTAGCTATCTTAACTAATGACTAGGTTTCATAAACGAGTGTAGTACCAATAGAAGATATAGATGGATAACTTTACCATGATTTATAGCCATATATCAATGTTTGTCATGTTAGAGTTTCTACTAATGCCTATTCAAGAGGTTAAATTGACACAACAATTAAGCCTGACCACTGAAATGGATGTGATGAATTTATAAGAAACTTTNACCCATGAGAAGTTGTTTCTCTCGTGTTTTGTTTCTATGTCGTGGATGTGTGATACTTTTGGAGGTATTGAGATGAAACAACTAGGATTAAGTGGAGTGTTTGGCTATTAGTGTAAGAAATTACATCAGGCTTCTATAAATATGGAGAGCAGTGTTATCAAAATGCAAAGGACAATGTGATTCCAAAGATTTTATTTTTTCTTGAAAACGCAAAGCACAGAGTGAAGCACTTTCATTAATTAAAGTGCCGACAAGTTATAAAAAATAATTAATGCATTAATTCATTCATTATTAGTTATAAAACATATGTATAAAAAATGGAGAAAGGCAGAGGTAGAACTAGGAAGACTTGGGCGTATTGTATAAAAAATAATCTTAATTTATTAAAACTAAATGAAAATATGACACTAAATAGAACGAAATGGAGAAAAAGGATTATGTAGCCGACCCCATTTAGTGGGATTAAGGCTTTGTCGTTGTTGTTGTTGTTTGTATTAGTTTTTCCCCCTTTTTGTATTCGTTTCCCTTCTTCTACTCAATTTTTATTGTGGGAATTATTCCCCCTTTTTGTATTCGTTTCCCACCCATCCATCTTCTATTTATATATTGTTCCTATGTTTTTGGGTTATGTTTTTTTGAGTTTGACTTCAGATTTCTTTAAGGGAGCCGTCAACATCTCCTCTTCCTTTTTAGGGCAGTATCTGAGGATGAGTGGTGCTCTTGTTGTATCTCACTCTGAGGTGGTGGTTATTTTCGACCCCCCTTCTGCAACAACCCTTCCTCTACTAACACCGTCCTTCCCGCTGCAGCCTCTTGACAGCCCACCTGGACTGTTTCCTGGAGTCTCCTTTCCCGCTGCCATCCACCAGTTGGTTTTCCCGCATNTTATTTATATATTGTTCCTATGTTTTTGGGTTATGTTTTTTTGAGTTTGACTTCAGATTTCTTTAAGGGACAGCCGTCAACATCTCCTCTTCCTTTTTAGGGCAATATCTGAGGATTAGTGGTGCTCTTGCTGTATCTCGCTCTGAGGTGGTGGTTATCCTCGACCCCCCTTCTGCAACAACCCTTCCTCTACTAACACCGCCCTTCCCGCTGCAGCCGCTTGACAGCCCACCTGGACTGTTTCCTGGAGTCTCCTTTCCCGCTGCCATCCACCAGTTGGTTTTCCCGCATGCTTGCTCCTGCCGCCAATCCCGCCGCACTGTTGGCCGGTTCTCCTCGAACGGGTTCTCTCTTTTGGTTATGAGTATCACACCGGCGACTCTTCCTCTCCACTACTGTAACAGCCCCCCTTTTCCACTGCCCTCACATCTTGACAACCCTACCCACTACTGTAACAGCCTCCTACTAGCTTTCCCCCATAGTCGTACACCCCTCTACTAGCCTCCCCTTCCTTGCAGCCACCCTTCTCCCAGCAAAGCCCAGCTTTCCCTGCAGCCACCTTCATTCCCTCGCTCAGTTTTCCTGCTGCCCCTCTTTCAGTATACTCTACTTCTCCCACCTGCTACCGTACTCATCTCAACCAGCCCCTCCTTTCTACCATCCAACCACCACCTTCACCCTAGCCCTAGTCTGTGGTCTGTGTTGTGTCTTTTGGTTGTTATGACCTAGTGTAACTGTGTTTATTGCCGTTAATTCCTGTTTGCAGGGTCTTATTTGTAACCGTTGTGAATTTCAGTAATAATATTTGCATTTCTTTTGTGTTTGAGCTAACTCCGGTATCAACGACATCTTATGGTAAGGCTAGCACCTTAGAAAGATCAGTTGGTTCAATGCTATAATAGAACCATGAAAGGATAAGATGCATGCTGAATGGTGCAAGTTTACAAAAGTCATTTTTGGCAAAGCTAGTCAGTATGGCTGACTATTTAATAAATTGTAATTAGCTATATATTTTAATACCCTGCAAGAAAGGTGGAGTGAAAACTAGGAGACTACAATGGGCTAAAAATATTTGGTTGTTCACAAAATGCAGGACAAATTAGAATCAAATGTGAAATGTTTTTTCATTGGATATCATGGAAATGTAAAAGAGTGTAAGTTGTGATGACAAGTATTAGATCATCTTTAATGTTTGATCAGCAGCGATGTTGTCTTCAACGAGCAAAAAATGGTATATTTAGTTCCAAGAGCTGTGGCTCAAAGCATGACATTTGATGCAAAATAGAAACTATAACTCGAGATGGAGCATAATCTTTAAATTCTAGAAAACCATTATTAAAAATCAACCAAGATAAAGTGAGAATCGCTTAGACTACAATCAGCAAACCATAGAAGAGATACAAAGAATAATATTTGGTTTGGCTAGGGACCTATGTAGTGCAGTGATTCAAGCACAATGAAGGTATGAACAAGCATCTATTCTTTCTTATGTACATCTTATATAAAGAACCTTTCCTATGAAAATATTTTGGTTAATATCCTATATGTTGTGATTTGCTGCAGGCCAAACTCGCCTTTACTCACTTAGTGTTATAAATATAACTAGATTCATGGTCGATCTTGGGATTCATCATCGCGAAGCTGAAAAATAGGTTTTAAGGTATTTAAATGATACCATGACATTGGGATTAATACATAAAAATTGTGTTTGTATCTAGTGTAATTATTAGATATGTAGAATCTGATTTTGTAAGTTAGTTTGGTATTCGAAGATCCCTAGTATGCATTGTGTTTAAGGCATCTAGAATTACTGTTAGTTGGAAGGTTAATTTGCCACCCATTGAAGCTTAATCCAGTTGTAACTAAATATATTGATGCATCTAAAGCTCAAGTGACTTATGGTTTAAAGGATTGAGTTTTAAAATGTTTATGTAGTCCATGCCTTTATTTTATGACAATTTAAATATAGTGTACCTCACCATAAATCACATTTCTTTGAAAGAACTAAGCATTGATGTGAAATTCCATTGCTTCAAGAAAGTATTTGCAAATGGTATTATGGAAATTATAAAGATTTTATTTGATGACAATGCAATAGATATGTCGGCAAAGACTTTGGCTTCCTCAAAACTTCAGTGATGCTTGAAGTTGTTGAGGATAATGAGAGAGATTTCTTGATGTTGTTTGCTTTGATCTTTGTGGAATAAAGAACTAAGATGAGGATTTTGTATTAGTTTTTTTTTAATTTTTTATAAAGAGCATTATTCGGCTCCACATTTATTCCATCAAAAAAAGAATTTACAAGAAAAGGCTAAAGGTTCCTCGACACACCACCTCACCACAAACAACTCACACAAAACCAATAAGAAAAACAACCAAGGAACCTAAAGCCAAGTACAGCTCACACAAACCAAGAAAAGACACCACCACCCAGCATTTACAATAACGAATATAAGGAATATCCAAGCAATCACCGTGTAGCAGCTGAGAGAGCTCCTCCAGAATGATGCTAGAGACATCAATTCTCTGCAAAAAAAAAACCAAGCCTCGTCGCCCAATTAACACATTTATTCCCCTCACGATGGATAAAAGTCCAACGAACCTGCAAAACATTCTGAAGAGCAAAGATATGCTTAATAAATCTATGAATATACCAAGGATACTCCTTGTGTTTCTTACAAATATTCCAAAGAATCAAAGAATTTATCTCAATAATGACACTGTGCCGACCACAACAAAGAGATAACCGCAAAGCAGTTAAAACAACATCAGCCTCAGCCATAGGATTAGTAGCAAGAGAAGGTGCAAAAAACCAGCAAGTATAGTGTCCAAACTGATTCATACATACTCCACCAATACCAGAAGAACTAGAATAAAAAAAACCCCTGCTTCCAACTCCCATCAATATTAATCTTAATAAACCATCATTTGGTTTATGCCGAGTAATAAAAATCTCTTGCTTCCTGACAGTATTATCAATAGACACTCGGAACAAATGAAACAAATTCACCAACTCCAAGCTAACAGGAAATTTGAACTTACCAAATCTAATTTTACCAATATAATTTTTTAATGTAATTAAAACAAGTAAGTTGAGGAATGACCTTTTCAAAATGCTTGATATCATTCCTAAGAGTCCAAATAAAACAAGTAACAATGATAGGCACAACGACATAAAAATGACCACCTTTTCTTCACCAAAATTGAAACAAATCACTAATAGAATGCACAGAGTTCCAATTCCACCGAACGTTTAAAAGGGAAAGAACAAGAAGCCAAATATTTCTGGTATAACAGCAATTGCAAAACAAGTGCTCAAGCTCTTCTTCCTGCATATTACAAAGATAGCATCTAGAAACCAATTTGATACCTTTATACTTTAAATACTATAAATAGGAATAATCTTGTGAAGAAGTCTCCAACAGAAGAAAAAACAAGAAGGCTTCACTAAATTATTCCAAAGCCAATTCAAATTCGGGCTGCTAGAGTAATGAAAAGATTGAGCAAATTTTTTCTATGCTAAGGTTTTCATTGTTTCTTCCCCTTGGGGTATTTGCATTATACTTTTTTTGCATAAATATCATGAGATGTGTGGCTATAAATACATCCCCTTCTCTATGTTGTAACACGCATTTTTTTTTTTTAACTAAAGATTTTTTTCTCTCTTATTCTAGTTTCTTGATTCTCAGTATTTTTTCATTGGAAAACTATTTTGCATGTTCTTCCAAGAATAAAAATCACGAGGGCTTAAGGATAGAGTGTTGATCAAGGACACGGAGCCCCTTTGCAGATGAAGGATTGCTAATGACGTGCTGGAGATGTCGTCACTGAGGTGTACATCCTTTTTGTTCCATCTTTGTTACATGAACGTGTTAAAGGGGAGACAACGAAATAAAGTCCCAAGGCTTGGATGAAGTTGGCTGGCAGCTGGTGCAAGAAATCAAATAAGGCTTGTTCTCCCCATGCAAGACCGGAGATGATCCAGAGATAGATGCAAGGCTAAAGAAGATGCATTTCCATGCTACCTTTATGTGATTTTTCAATAACATTAGAAGATGCAGTGTCCTATAATAGATTTATAATCTAGGATGCTCGATTATGCAGAAGTGTTGCTTCCCTTTAGATGGTATTTATTTTGTAGATAGGGTCAAAATATCAATCCTATCTTTTCTAATTGCAAAAAATTTAGATGTGGTATTTGAGATATATCGGATAAAACTTTTTCTTTGTTATTAACAAATCATGTAAATTATTATCATCATCGCTTATATAATTAATCTTGTCACAACTATTTGAACGGCCATGTAGAGTTTAAAAGAATATACATCCTTTTAGAACTGATTACATTATTTTCTTCAAATGCTGTGCTGACGATCCAGTTATTAGCTATCTTAACTAATGACTAGGTTTCATAAACGAGTGTAGTACCAACAGAAGATATAGATGGATAACTTTACTAAGATTTATAGCCATATATCAATGTTTGTCATATCAGAATTTCTACTAATGCATATTCAAGAGGTTAAATTGACACAACAATTAAGCCTGACCACTGAAGTGGATGTGATGAATTTATAAGAAGCTTTGGCATGCTTTTTGAAGCTTAATAAACATATTTCATGCTAATACCCGCAACTATGAATATTGTAGGAAGCTTGTGCTCTTCTTCCAGAAATTGCCGGCCCAGGCACACATCCCAAGATAGCACAAGTTTTATTAGAACGCCAATGCCCTGATTTTGCGCTGACTGTTTTACGATGTACTGGCCGCGATGGCTTCAGCAGATATGATGGTTCCAAGGATGATGTTGGGAAGATCGAGTCACTTGATGAAGCAGTGACTGTTCTTCGTGTTAGAATTGAATGCGGGCTTTTGACAGAAGCCTTTATGTTCCAAAGAATGTACTGCCATAACTTGAAGGAGTTCACATCAGGACATAAAGATCTTTCTACTTCCAACAATTTAAAGCCTGACTCATGGATGCGCCAAATGGAAATATTGGTGATTGAAATGTGCATTCTTTGCATGCGAAGGAACCTTACAGATAGAATGATTGAATTACCTTGGGATTCTACTGAAGAGAAGTATATCCACAAATGTCTCCTTGAACATGCCTATCAAAGTCCTCGATCTATTTCTGGTAGCCTTCTTACAGTGTTCTATCTGCAGCGATATAGATACATTGAAGCTTTTCAGGTGCATCGCAAGCTCCTAAGTTTGGAGCAGAAATGCTTAGAATCTTTGGAAGGGGGTGTTGCATGCGAAATGAAATCAATATCCCTTTGGAGATCTGCTTTAGTAGAGAAAGGCCTATATCTCCTTCCTGAGATTCAACTCAAACAATTAATGAATGGAAGCACTGCTCAAAATGACTCATCCTTCAGTCAGGATATCCAAATTGATATGGAGTCTGCTTCTAAAGTGCAACTGGATCCTGTTAATATTTCAACTCGAAGTAGGACCTCAGCATCTCTTGTTCTTCATACAGATGTGAGTAATTTTCCATCAGAAAAGGCTTCAGTAGAAGCACCACTTAAGCTATATGACAATGCCAACAATTTTCACATCGATATTTCCAAGAGGACACCTTCTGCTGTTCAACAAAGGCATTTAACTTCCTTTGGAAGTTCTCAAAAGGGTTCTTTCCCTTTACCCCTGAATGAGCTGAACACAAGTCCTTTACAAGCGTCTTTGTTTGGCAAATCATTCAAGGGGAATAATGGTTCCCATGCAATAAGGTCTTATGATTCCGTAAGGCGTGCTGAAAATTCCAGTGTGCTTTCAACCAAAATAACTTTGCAGGATTACATTGATTCTGTTGACCACAATTATCTGAAAGATGCTATTGACGGCCAGCCCCACAAAAGATCAGGGAAGCAAAACCATTTAGATGGTCCTTGGAACATGATCAACTTCAACAAATCAACTCATGCTTTGAGGTACATTGCTTGATTTTAACCTTCTTTGTTTAGGGCAATGTAAGATGAGTATTTTAATTTAGAACTTTATGCTGGCCCTGCAGTATGTATTTTGGTTCTTAAAACACTTGCGTAACAGTCTGCAAATAAACGACAGTTTTACTTTCCTATTTTTTCTCTGATACTCTGGGAGGGTCTAGGGAAGATAAAAGGGCTAGTCATGAGATGAGAAAAGGAATGTTTTAGGCTATATTCTTTTTGTTGGGAGCTTAAGAGAGTCGATGAATATTATCTCCCCTCTATTTTATTGGGAGTCAAATNCTTAATCCAGTTGTAACTAAATATATTGATGCATCTAAAGCTCAAGTGACTTATGGTTTAAAGGATTGAGTTTTAAAATGTTTATGTAGTCCATGCCTTTATTTTATGACAATTTAAAGATAGTGTACCTCACCATAAATCACATTTCTTTGAAAGAACTAAGCATTGATGTGAAATTCCATTGCTTCAAGAAAGTATTTGCAAATGGTATTATGGAAATTATAAAGATTTTATTTGATGACAATGCAATAGATATGTCGGCAAAGACTTTGGCTTCCTCAAAACTTCAGTGATGCTTGAAGTTGTTGAGGATAATGAGAGAGATTTCTTGATGTTGTTTGCTTTGATCTTTGTGGAATAAAGAACTAAGATGAGGATTTTGTATTAGTTTTTTTTTAATTTTTTATAAAGAGCATTATTCGGCTCCACATTTATTCCATCAAAAAAAGAATTTACAAGAAAAGGCTAAAGGTTCCTCGACACACCACCTCACCACAAACAACTCACACAAAACCAATAAGAAAAACAACCAAGGAACCTAAAGCCAAGTACAGCTCACACAAACCAAGAAAAGACACCACCACCCAGCATTTACAATAACGAATATAAGGAATATCCAAGCAATCACCGTGTAGCAGCTGAGAGAGCTCCTCCAGAATGATGCTAGAGACATCAATTCTCTGCAAAAAAAAAACCAAGCCTCGTCGCCCAATTAACACATTTATTCCCCTCACGATGGATAAAAGTCCAACGAACCTGCAAAACATTCTGAAGAGCAAAGATATGCTTAATAAATCTATGAATATACCAAGGATACTCCTTGTGTTTCTTACAAATATTCCAAAGAATCAAAGAATTTATCTCAATAATGACACTGTGCCGACCACAACAAAGAGATAACCGCAAAGCAGTTAAAACAACATCAGCCTCAGCCATAGGATTAGTAGCAAGAGAAGGTGCAAAAAACCAGCAAGTATAGTGTCCAAACTGATTCATACATACTCCACCAATACCAGAAGAACTAGAATAAAAAAAACCCCTGCTTCCAACTCCCATCAATATTAATCTTAATAAACCATCATTTGGTTTATGCCGAGTAATAAAAATCTCTTGCTTCCTGACAGTATTATCAATAGACACTCGGAACAAATGAAACAAATTCACCAACTCCAAGCTAACAGGAAATTTGAACTTACCAAATCTAATTTTACCAATATAATTTTTTAATGTAATTAAAACAAGTAAGTTGAGGAATGACCTTTTCAAAATGCTTGATATCATTCCTAAGAGTCCAAATAAAACAAGTAACAATGATAGGCACAACGACATAAAAATGACCACCTTTTCTTCACCAAAATTGAAACAAATCACTAATAGAATGCACAGAGTTCCAATTCCACCGAACGTTTAAAAGGGAAAGAACAAGAAGCCAAATATTTCTGGTATAACAGCAATTGCAAAACAAGTGCTCAAGCTCTTCTTCCTGCATATTACAAAGATAGCATCTAGAAACCAATTTGATACCTTTATACTTTAAATACTATAAATAGGAATAATCTTGTGAAGAAGTCTCCAACAGAAGAAAAAACAAGAAGGCTTCACTAAATTATTCCAAAGCCAATTCAAATTCGGGCTGCTAGAGTAATGAAAAGATTGAGCAAATTTTTTCTATGCTAAGGTTTTCATTGTTTCTTCCCCTTGGGGTATTTGCATTATACTTTTTTTGCATAAATATCATGAGATGTGTGGCTATAAATACATCCCCTTCTCTATGTTGTAACACGCATTTTTTTTTTTTAACTAAAGATTTTTTTCTCTCTTATTCTAGTTTCTTGATTCTCAGTATTTTTTCATTGGAAAACTATTTTGCATGTTCTTCCAAGAATAAAAATCACGAGGGCTTAAGGATAGAGTGTTGATCAAGGACACGGAGCCCCTTTGCAGATGAAGGATTGCTAATGACGTGCTGGAGATGTCGTCACTGAGGTGTACATCCTTTTTGTTCCATCTTTGTTACATGAACGTGTTAAAGGGGAGACAACGAAATAAAGTCCCAAGGCTTGGATGAAGTTGGCTGGCAGCTGGTGCAAGAAATCAAATAAGGCTTGTTCTCCCCATGCAAGACCGGAGATGATCCAGAGATAGATGCAAGGCTAAAGAAGATGCATTTCCATGCTACCTTTATGTGATTTTTCAATAACATTAGAAGATGCAGTGTCCTATAATAGATTTATAATCTAGGATGCTCGATTATGCAGAAGTGTTGCTTCCCTTTAGATGGTATTTATTTTGTAGATAGGGTCAAAATATCAATCCTATCTTTTCTAATTGCAAAAAATTTAGATGTGGTATTTGAGATATATCGGATAAAACTTTTTCTTTGTTATTAACAAATCATGTAAATTATTATCATCATCGCTTATATAATTAATCTTGTCACAACTATTTGAACGGCCATGTAGAGTTTAAAAGAATATACATCCTTTTAGAACTGATTACATTATTTTCTTCAAATGCTGTGCTGACCATCCAGTTATTAGCTATCTTAACTAATGACTAGGTTTCATAAACGAGTGTAGTACCAACAGAAGATATAGATGGATAACTTTACTAAGATTTATAGCCATATATCAATGTTTGTCATATCAGAATTTCTACTAATGCATATTCAAGAGGTTAAATTGACACAACAATTAAGCCTGACCACTGAAGTGGATGTGATGAATTTATAAGAAGCTTTGGCATGCTTTTTGAAGCTTAATAAACATATTTCATGCTAATACCCGCAACTATGAATATTGTAGGAAGCTTGTGCTCTTCTTCCAGAAATTGCCGGCCCAGGCACACATCCCAAGATAGCACAAGTTTTATTAGAACGCCAATGCCCTGATTTTGCGCTGACTGTTTTACGATGTACTGGCCGCGATGGCTTCAGCAGATATGATGGTTCCAAGGATGATGTTGGGAAGATCGAGTCACTTGATGAAGCAGTGACTGTTCTTCGTGTTAGAATTGAATGCGGGCTTTTGACAGAAGCCTTTATGTTCCAAAGAATGTACTGCCATAACTTGAAGGAGTTCACATCAGGACATAAAGATCTTTCTACTTCCAACAATTTAAAGCCTGACTCATGGATGCACCAAATGGAAATATTGGTGATTGAAATGTGCATTCTTTGCATGCGAAGGAACCTTACAGATAGAATGATTGAATTACCTTGGGATTCTACTGAAGAGAAGTATATCCACAAATGTCTCCTTGAACATGCCTATCAAAGTCCTCGATCTATTTCTGGTAGCCTTCTTACAGTGTTCTATCTGCAGCGATATAGATACATTGAAGCTTTTCAGGTGCATCGCAAGCTCCTAAGTTTGGAGCAGAAATGCTTAGAATCTTTGGAAGGGGGTGTTGCATGCGAAATGAAATCAATATCCCTTTGGAGATCTGCTTTAGTAGAGAAAGGCCTATATCTCCTTCCTGAGATTCAACTCAAACAATTAATGAATGGAAGCACTGCTCAAAATGACTCATCCTTCAGTCAGGATATCCAAATTGATATGGAGTCTGCTTCTAAAGTGCAACTGGATCCTGTTAATATTTCAACTCGANTCTGATACTCTGGGAGGGTCTAGGGAAGATAAAAGGGCTAGTCATGAGATGAGAAAAGGAATGTTTTAGGCTATATTCTTTTTGTTGGGAGCTTAAGAGAGTCGATGAATATTATCTCCCCTCTATTTTATTGGGAGTCAAATTAGAGGAAAGAAAAATATTGCTTAGTGTCGCTTGATGCAGTGTTATACATGAATAGAAGTATATATTATTAACTATAGCGTATCAATTATTGCGGAAGGAGTGTCCTCCTGCATGATGAATCATTTCATACATGTGGATTGATGATTGTTGGAACAAATTCTGTTAGGTATTTAGAACTAAGAGAATATTTATTGTCTTGAAAGCTAGAAAATCAAGCTTTGTTTCAGGCCTTTCAAACTTCATCTCCTTGGATCCTTTTTAAAATAAAATATAAAATCTTATTTCCTCCAGCAGTATATGCAAAGATACTAGTTTTTGACTGGAATGTCATATTCAACTGTCCTAAACTCTGAAAGCCTTAACAATACTGCTGTTATCATAGAGAGTAATTGCTAGAATGGTATCTTAGGTTTTGGAAGACATGGGGATTAAGAGACCATTAAATTTAATTATTTTGTCAATGTAAAGTTAGTTTTAGTATAAGTTCATTAATTGAGATATTTTTGCTTTCACTCCTTTAATTTGGGAGAATAAAAGCTTGGTTTTTGAAGAAAAATTTCCTTTTTTATTTTCTTTCTACTAGATAGCTCCTATAAAAAAAAATAGACATTTTCTTTTAAATTTTTTTCTCATTTTCTAATATTTAAAAAAACATGCTAAAATAGTCATATTCTTCTAGTTACGATTCATTGTCACCTGGGTATCCTTTTTTAAATTTGTTGATATTTTTGTATTACATATTGTAGTTTCAAAGAAAGAGATTCTCCTACCGAACAGTTGTCGACAAAAGTGGGCTCAAGATGGAGATCTGATGAGTCCGATGAAGATGAGACAGACCAGATTAATAAACATCTTGGTGGTGGTGGGTCTTTGTTTCCTTTGCGAGGAAGAACAAGGCGCTTCAGGAGATAATATTTTATGATGAACATGAACTACTGAATTATTTTGCATCTAGGATTGTGGCCCTTGTGGTTATGTATACCCTCACTACCAGTTTTGATAGGCTCGTAATGTCTCTAGGTAAGTTTCCTTTATTTGCATGATTCTATTTTGCAAACTTTGAGAATATGTGAAACCTTTGTTTTTTTTATTTTTTTCATTTAACGCACTCATTACTCTATGGTGACAAGTAGTAACTCTTAAGGCTGTGGGACATAAGAAAGCATGTCATATAATTTAGAAGTTAGTGATAGTGGTATTTTTCATGTGATATTAAAGATTTGAGTGTTGTGTCTGTAAATATGAAAGTTTAGGTGTTAATTATATAAATACATAGAATTGTGTGGCATTTATGTAAATGCCCCATTATACTTTAATTTATGAATACATTTTCTACTTTTTTGTTACTCTTGTTCTGAGATTGAGAACCAAGATATGGTTTCTTTAAAACTGAGTAACTGTCTTTGAATTATGTGAAATATGGGGCCATCTTTATAACATATTATTTCCTCCAGTCCTTGGCATTTCCTATTCTCTTTATTAGCATTTGACCAATTTATTGTAATCTGAGTTTGCTTCTTGGTGTATTTTTTGATCATATGATGATGCTGAACTCTCTATTTTTCAGGAAGGAGGCCACCAATGTGCTGATGGTTCGAGATCCGAGTTTTCAGGCTTTTGTTTGCCTGTTTGTAACACATTTGCAGAAGAAATTTATTGCTTTGACGATTAGGAAAATGTTGTATATGCTGATGCATAAAATATTCCTCTTGATTTCTGCAGATGTATAGCGTTTTTAAGCATTTTGCTAGGAATGTGAATCAACAGGTCACAGATTACGGAAAAAAGCCCAAGTAAAATTTTCACTATTTATAGCAGTGCTGCTGGAGCATGCACGTGCGGTCAGAAGTTGATGCTGATTTTTGACTGAGCGTTGTTTGGTTGGCTAGTTTGCCCAGATCAAATGTTTTCAGAAGTTGGCTTTGTGACGCTGACGTGCATTTCTATTTTAATTTTTATTTTGTTTTCAATCAGTTTTTTGTTGAAATAAATTTTTTATTTTATTTTGTTTACGTTTTATTTATTTATTATTATTTTTTAGAAAATGACTAATAAAAAATAATTTGTATTTTATTTGCTAAATTAAATCATGTCAATTTATCAATCTAATAAATAGCTCTTTCTTTATTTTGCCAACGAAATAGATGTGATAATATGAATAAGGAATGTTTAATATGTATGAAGAAAACACTTAAATGGAAAGAATAAACTTCCTGGTTATAACTAAAGATTCTTAAAATTTGATATTTTAGAAATTTGGTGCCCGTTTCCGATGGGTGTTTTGAAAACACCCACTTTGTGTTTGCTTTGCACTTATCTATCATGATGCGAAATTGTTAGATGTCATTTCTTCATTATTCACGGCAGTGCTTCGAACCCTGCTGAAGGCGACAACCGACAGCCGACAATGTTCATCTTTATGTTGTTCCGCCATCAGGAAAATTATGTAATCAGACATCTAATTATTCTATTAAATAAGTATGCCGTAGTCGCAAGCTTTGAAAATGAATTGTGGAGACATTTACATATTGTTGGGTAATGTGGAGACTCGGTCTACCGTAATTTAATTAGTTTCCTAATTAAGAATCTCATCTACCGCTCACCTATCATCACACTTACCGCTTATCTATCGCTCTTACTTATCGCTCGCCTACCTCTCACCTACCTGTCACTTATCACTCTCCTAGTTTCTATAAATAGTCTCTTGTGGCTTGTTATAAGTTAAGTCACAAGTCAAACAATGCCAAGCTAAGTTCTCTTGAGAGCTGAGAGAGAGGAAGATAGAGGGAGGAAGGGAGAGAAGAAAATAGAGATTTTCTTGTAAATTTCGAGGCACTCGACAGTGTAATTCCTCTAAGAAATAAAATCCTCTGCAACTCCGTGGACATAGGCAAATTTACCGAACCACGTAAATTCGTGTGTCACTGCATGTAATTTTTTTCATTCAATTTTTCACTTTATTGTCAATTTTCACAATAACATGCATGTGACTCAATTCCAATATTTATATATTTAACGTCTAAATTTTATTTTTATATTTATTCCACTCAACATCTTTCATTTAACATAAAAATTTGTATATATGTATATGCATAAGTAAAAAAATCAAAGTTTAGGTGTTATATTTGTAAGTGCAGGAATTGAGCATGCAAACTTTTTTAAATTAAAAAAACAAATTTGTCCTCAAAAAGCGAGAGCAGCATTACAGATGGTCCAGCTAAATATTAAACAGTTTAAATTTATTTTATTATAAAGCCACGAGTTATCATTTATTTGGTAAGAATTGTAAAATTGTGGGAACACCGGTCAGAGCCTCTCGGACAACGGATTTTGAGTGGGATTTATGCTGGATTTAACCTAAATCTTGCAAGATATTCCTTTTGGTCAAAATAAAGTTTCAAATTTGATAAATCTAAATTTGGATTTCACAAATTTTGGCTTGAAATCTCATATTTATTAAATCTCATGAATCGGTGGATTTAATAAATCAGGGAGAGATTCCTCACGCGAAAGAGACATGTAGTTGCCTTCCTCAATGGTTTCAAGTAGGAGAGGAGCGGGAGCATCGGGTCTTTATAAGCTCTCATCCTAACGTTTTGTTCTCAACTGCTATATTTCGTATCGTATCTTGAGCGTTCAATCACGGAGATGTTGACTTTGGATGAAACAGTATTTAATTATTTTTCGTTAAAAATATAGATATTAGTTTTTCTTCGTTAAATGAATTTATAAATAATTATTAATTAATATAATTAATAGTAAATTAATTATTCTTTTATAAATGTTAAACTTTTATTTAACACTTCATTTAATAAAATTTTTATTAATAACTAATTAGTTTTGTAAATATATAATTTTTAGTTATCATAATTTAAAATTAAATATTAATTGAATTTAAGAATCTAGCAAATTTTGATTATTTTTTAATGTTTTAAGAAGTTGAATTTATAAGATTTACGTAATTCTACTGTGATTTGTTGCTGGTCTAACAACCATAATAGATTTTTAAAACCTAATAGAAATTGCCAAACAATTTATAGGATTTACTAAATTCATTCTTAAACAGTTTTTAGGATTTACTAAATCTGGATTTACAGGTTTTATTAAGGATTTGTTTTGGGTAGCTGTAGCAGTTGAAGCAGAGTTGAACTTGTTGCAGAAGAAAATGTCTTTCAAAAAGTAGTTGTCACTATTAGAATTTGTTAAATCACAGTTTTTTAGTAGACACCACACTTTAACAACTCTGGTAGAAAAAAAAGCTTGCTACCACAAAAATTTTTAAAAACAACAATAAAAGAATTCTCTAAACAAAATTGTGGTAGCAATCTGAAAAGTGAAGCAGGCAGAAAACTCTCACATAAACCCTAAATCATACTAACATAATTCTCATTCGTTGTCATACAAATTGTAATGGTAAAAAAATGTCAGTCCATGTGCAGTTTCTCTTTATTTTATGTGGCTCAATGCCCAAAATACTAAATGAGAAATTTAGACAAAAAAACAACATTTAGCTTATGCACGATGCTCGTCCAAAAATGCAAAAATTGAATTTAATAAAGAAAAACTGCATATGATTTACCTATGCTCTTGTTCAAAGATAACATGTTGACATGCTGCTATTTCTATATTTCATCTATAAATATATAAAATGACTTAAAACAGGTTTCATAGTAATTTATCTTCTTCTTTATCATTGGCTTCACATTTAACTAAGAAAATAAATGAATTAAGATGAATAATAAGCACAGATAAGATGTAGCGATTATATAAGATTTATAATCCACTTCTTTTTAAATAACATCCTAGGAGCAAACTTAAAATTAAAAAATGGAATAATATTGGTATTCTCAAAATATTCCATAAAATATTTTATAAAATCAAAATATTTCATGTTATTAAGAGATAAGTGACTTTGCTCTCGAGCTACTCAGTGTTGGACTCACAAGTTAGGAATCAATATCAAATTTAGCTATTGCATTGACTATAAAGATCAAACTTTATAAATCTTCCACAACCTCAAACCAATAAATTTATAAGAGAATCTTTACAATCCAGATTCGTAGCTCATCCCATAGGAAATGTTCAGATCTATGAAAATCTTTTGGACGACGTAATCTGTGGTTACTGACAAGTTTCTTCCGGTCTTGATTTAGTTACCTTTCAAACTAAGTGGATTTGAATACCCCGACAACGTCGGAACAATGGAGTCATAGACATCTTGACCAGGTTTTCTAATAATTATAAATTCAACTAACTAAATCAACAAATAAAAATATAATTTCATTCTAACTTTGTTTTAAAGGATTGTTAAAGACACAAGGCAAGTTGCACTTTAGATTTATTGTACATGTTATGAGGATATGTTAACTTTATTTTGTCGGGACAACATTCTGAAGCTTGAATGTTGAATCTCAAAACGACAAAACAACATCAACACGACAAAACGACATCAACAAGACAAAACGACATCAACAAAATACAACGACAATAATAAAATAAAAATGATAAAAACAAAACAAAATAAAATATTTAGGGTGGTACTGGATTTTCAAAAATCTGTTACCCTTAAAACTAAACATTGATGTTTTTCTCCTTGACCTTGACACTTAAAACTTTTCGAAAACAAATGTTAACCTTAATCATGAGTTTTATTAAGCAGTTTTAACTGCTTAAGATGTGATTAACTATGGAAGCTTGCTCTTATAGAAGACTGAGAAAGTCAAAATAAGTGTTACACTTAAATATCTGGTTATGAGATTTTCATGTGGTTTTCTTTGTACAAGTATCTCAGGAGTCGAACACTTCAGAGTTCTCTATAGAATGTTTACCATAATGAAGTTCTCCCAACATTTTCTTTTCTGTCTATTTTCTATTTTCATTTGCCCTTTTTTTCTACTCAAAGTTTCTTCATATCTTAAGGTCATTCATGTGATCAAAGATAATAAGTTATCTGAAGAATATAGCAATAAAATAGATAAACATAGTGGTGACTCCTCCCTGAGAATAAAACTAACAAATCAACAACATGGCGACAATCGCGGAGAATTGGCGGTGGCGGCGACGAATCGATGGCGACAGTGTGGACCAAAAATCAATAGCTAGAAGTAAGAGGTGAGGACATCCTCAACCTCCGCGGTGGTGAGAACCTCAAAACCCTTTCCGTTTTCTTTCCTAATTAGCCTTATGTTAGCTTAAGGTTTTTTGTAGTGGGTTTGGCCACTAAAATGAGGAGAGTGTGGATGATCAACGTTATTCGGCATAATCACGCTCCCTTTTGTCAGCCTTTGATTTTTTAGAGCAATCCCTAGGTTAGGAAGCCTTTATCGAACACTCTTAGTGGGTTTGAGCTTCCCCTCCGTGAGTCTTAGATCTCAACCTAAAGGGTTGGAATCCCAATTTCCCACAGCTTTGGTGCTCCAAACCTACCTTGAATATGCTGGAGAGTTCAATCTCAAAATATGAGAAAGGCTTTATGGCTAGTCCATCTTATAAAATCATAAGTGTTCATGGAACCAAAAAAGCTTTATAGCAAGTATACTCTACAATTGATGAAGGACTTGCTCTGAGAAATTGGAGGGCAATGTCATCCACGTTTCCACGCCAAAGTCAGAGGTGGCTATGCCGCATATCCAAGAGTGTCAACCCTATGTACCTATGCAAGGTTGTTAGGATAAGTTTTGAAGTGCCATCAAGCGTTAGGGTTGCATTGCATATGTGGGGACATTTATTGCATTTTTTGTATGTGGCTCGTGGTGCATATCATATGTGTGGTTGTGTGATCACTTTAGGTTTGACCGATCTTCCTATACCCAAACTTCAGGTTTAATCGGCCATCCTAGGTCGATCACCAAATCTTTTATCGACTTCTATGTGTCAATCACCCACTTCGGGTTCGATCGACTATCCCTAGCCGATCACTCTATCTTTTAAGATTGATCAACCGATACTTGTTGATCACCCACTTCGAGTTGGATTGATCATCTCAGGTCGATCACCTTATGTTTTGAGTTTGATTGTCGCTACACGTCAATCGCTCACTTTGGGATTGATATGTCGTCTCTGGTTGATCATCATATCTATTGGGTTGGATCGACCGCTACATATCAATCACTTGCTTCAGCTTCAATCAACAATTCCAGCCTATTCACTCGCTCAATTGGGTTCAATCAATTATCTCAGTTTGATCGAACCATGTCTTCGGTCCGACCGAACGCTACGGCCTGGTCTACCAATCATTTGCATGCCTGTGTGCATTTCTTGCATGTTGTGTGTTTCTTTGAATATGCATGAGTATGTTTGCTTGCTTGGTGTACCACACCATGTATGTGCTTTTCATTTGCATGCATGTTGGGTCTTTATTAAAACAAGGTGCACTTATCCTCAGTAGTGCCCTATACTTAGGCAACCAAATGCAATATTTCTGGTGCCATATGTATTGCATGACATCATGCATAGTCATTATCACTTGCTTGAGATGCATTTAGAATATTCATTCATGCACTCATCCCACCTGTGTGATTCTCCTTAAGGAGGATCACCATCCTTTCGCATCACTGTCTCCTTTGCATACCCATTAGTCGGGCTGCTGCCTCCTCGACATGCCCATCTTTGGGCTACTGACTCTTTGTCATACCCATCTGTCGGTCCACTGCCACCTCGACATGCCCATCCTTGAGTCACTAACTCCTCATGATACCCATTTGTCGGGTCACTACATTTAGGACATTCACATCCTCTGGTCACTATCCTCTTGGCATGCCCATCTGTCAGACCACTACATTCACGGCATGCCCATCCCTGGGTCATACCCATATGTCGGGTTGCTGCCTCTGCAACATGCCCATCCTCGGTTCACTACCTCCTCGACGAATCCATCTGTCGGCTGCCACATTCATGACATGCCCATCCCTGAGTCAGTGCCTCCTTGACATACCCATTCATCGGGCCTCTACCTCTACAACACACCCATCCTTCAGGTCACTGCCTCTACAATATGTCAATTTGTCATGCCCTTACCTCCATGACATGTCCATCCTCTGGGTCACTACCACCACGACACAACCATTTATAGGGCCCCTGCCTCCACGACATGTCCATCCTCTGGGTCACTGCCTTCACAACACACCCATTCATCGGGCCCCTACATCAACAAAAAGCCCATCTTTTCGGGTCACTGCCTCCACGACACACCCATTCTTCACACCCTTGCCTCTATGGTACACCCATCCTTTAGTTCACTACCTCCACAACACACTTATTTGTTGGGCCCCTATATTTATGACTTGCCCATCTTTTGGATCACTTCTTAAACGAGACACCCATCTGTTGGGATGTTGTCTCCTTGACATGCTCATCCTTTTGAGTAAATATTGATTTGTTGGGTCACTGCCTCCATGACATGCCCATCTTTCAGGTCATTACCTTTACGAGACACCCATTTGTCGAGCCTCTACCTCCACAACACGCCCAATCTTTTGAGGCCTTCATGACACACTCACCCTCACCACTTTGGTGCACTTATCCTATGTCTGTTGCATATCATGCATGTTTGCACATGTGCTCGGTGAGTGCTTCTCTGGTAATGTGTGAATCTCTTTCATAAGTAATCTTCTACTCGACTCAAACTCATTTGTAGTCGTACCTGCTTGTCGCATGGCACCGCAGATCCTTAGGTAAACTTAATTTCACACATAGGATACTCGTTCTTACCAGTGCACCCAATTCGTATCATGTGCATGTATCATCCTTGCAGTCATTTGTATGATGTTTGTTTGGCCCTTCTGGGCACCCATTTTGATTATTTTCTACTTTGGTCAAAAAGTCACAACCTTTTGGCATGATTTGTATGATATCTCATTCGCTTTGATGACTCATCTTACTGATTAAGAAAGTGACTTGTTTTTTGGTCACAATACTTGAATGAGCGTTGCTTTGAGGATGCCCCCACTAGTAGTGAGTTTTTTTTATCATGAGCAACAAACATTATGATTGTGCTAACGATCCAAGGGTTCTAGATTACGCATAAGCGTTACGGACCAGCACTTTTTGGTCCACTATTTTAAAAGTATAACATGGATATATTATATTATTTTATTATTCACCTACTTTTAAAACTATATAAGTTGGGCCATATGTAAAGCCACTTACTTTAAAATGTCACCTCCTTCTCTTGATATTCATTATATCCATTGGATCTTTAGGATGAAGCCAATACGACGACCACGTCAAAGTTATATGGTAGCTGGTGACTTTACCCTATGCACGTAGATGCTTGTTAGGACTTTTTTCATTAAATGGTGTGTCAGGCTAGGATATAGGCTACTAGGTTGTCTTCTAAATGCTTGGCTATTATTATTTGTTGGTTTGGTTGCCCTCGCTAGACATCTTTCTTAATTTGTGATTTTGGTGTGACTGCAAGCTTTATATGCATGGTAGCTTGATAGGGAATTCTTCTTCAAAGATTCATGCTCATATGAGCACACATGGGTACAAAAAAGGGGCATATAATAATTTCTACTAACCCCCCATCATGGACGACTCATTACATGTTCCATGCCCTTCCCCATTAACATTATTTTCATGCAGATCGAGTCTTTTTCTCATTTTCTTATGTACTTTCTAGATTCCTAGGAGAGTCCTGCAACAACAATAAGTTACAGGCATGGTTTCTGAGGCACTTTGATGTGAGAATCACATGGAGGGTACTATAGCAGATGCTCGTATCTCGTATCTTAATTTTGCTTTTTATATTGATATATAGATTTATGACCGGGTATGTATATGAAAAGTCTAAATGTCTTTTTCTTTTATGGGATATGTTGTTGGACCAACAATATTCAACCTTTTATATAATTTATTTGGCTTATTTTCAACCTTATTGAATGCTTGAATTATTTTCCTTATTTATTTATGTGATTTGTCTTGAAATCAAGATGCAATATAGGCTCATTAGGATTTTAAAATCCTACGTTTTCTACAAAATCTAAAAGATACTCGCAATAATGAAAAGTTTAGGATTAAAATATTCATGACTTTAAAATCTACACTTTTAATTTTCTACACGACATTTGGGACAATTTTAAAATCGGTTATATGGATGGCCATAACCCAATCATAATTCATTGAGCCTCCACAATATCTAAGGACCACTCTAGACAATTGCATTCATATTTGCTTTTCCCGAGGAGAAGCCCCTGTGCTTCTCCAACTTGATTGGACTAGCATAGCTTTTGTATATATAGGTGTTTTTCTATTGTGCTTAAGGTGTTAGAAGGTTCCCCGACCCAGACGGGGTATAAGTCCTTTTGTTGAGAACTAAACCTCTTCTTCTCTCCTCTTTCCTAAGGCATCCTACCCACTTTTGTAGCTGGAGCTGAGCTCTAGCTTATAGTCATGTGATAAAGTTTACTTCCTTTGATCTTAAGTCTACTGAGGTCCCATGGATGATGCAATTCATGGAATGCTGGTAAGGAATCTTAAGACATGTTGGGTCAACAATGACTGGGTAGGCTTAGGGTCCTAATAGTATGGGATGATGAGTCTGTGGTACTCCGACCCGACTACCTTTACCTTTTAAGATTAATATTCTCATCCTGTTATTGAGTTCTTTAAGCCCTATTGCTCCTTTAATTTTGTTGGTATCATTTTGATAGCCTGACGTGAATGTGCTACCACCCTTTTAGAATATGACGATTTGTCTTTTGCCCTTATGGCTCGGGTGTGCTTTGACGTGCTGCGATATCCCTGCCAAGTTTATTAAGGTTATTTTGTGGGCTCCATATGCTGACAAGCCGCTACCAACAAAAGGACGTATATCCAATCCTCCTCAAATCTACCAAAATCCACAATCAACCCAATCCCACTCAATTCCAAATCCAAATTTAAAATTATCCAAAGTCAACCCAAGTCAACCCTAAATACAATTTCCACCAAAATTGAACCTACATGCCAAATTTAATTTCATCGAGCCTAAGTCCCATACCCCATCATGAAAATTTTCAAATTTCACTAAAACCTTAATCAATACAAAATTAAATCAAACCCATGTCCAATTTCAAAGCCTAAATCAAAGCCCAAAATTAACCCCTTCATGCTTAAATTAAAATGCCAATAATTCAAGCCTATATCCAAAACTTCTCCAACCCAAATCCACATGGCAAATTTCAGTCTCCATAATTAATTTAATCAAACCTAAGTCCAAACATTTCATCATTAATCAACTCTATATGGAATTCATGAAATTTGACTCCACACTTGAAATTCTCCCCACTCCCCCTCCTTCTTTGGTGTAAGCCATGTCGACTATACCTGAGCCATACCATCAAGCCATGTACAAGCCACATGTAAGCCACCATATCAAAAATTAGCAAAATGAGGATCCCCTTTCCGCTTCCTCAGATAATCAGCTAGCCCTTCCCATGACACACCCTAGCCCAAATTTCAGCCCAAATCAACTTGATTGGGACTTCACCAAACACTCCCCTAAGCTAATCATCTATCCAAGTCACTCTAGTGGGTGAACCCAACCAAAATACATGACTTGGACCCAAACTGCCTCAAAAACCACTTAACCCCATTCCACTTTGATCCAACACCTTTACAAATGGCAACACACAATTGACTTCATCAATCTCAAACCCTAGGCGCCCTGAGCCAGATGGATCTTGGCTGCCGGAAAACACCAAACCCGAGAGCACAAACATAACTCAAATCCAAAATTCTACCTATCCAATGTGACTCACTCCAATTGGATTATTGCCCCCGTCTCCTCTCCACCTAGGAAAGCTTTGACCGACCAATGAGAGCCTTAACCCTCACCCATTGTCGAGCGTATAAATTGACCCCTCTCACGACTAAAAGAGGTTTGTACACAAACCTTGGCGAAGCCCTGCCAAACCTTATAAAGCTCATCCTAACCATTTTTAGCCCTTCTTCTTCGTTGAAAAACCCTAATTTCACCATACGAAGCTAAGAATCTTTTTTGGCCATTCCATAAACTTTACTAATGACCTGTTTGGGTAAACTGCGTTTTGGCAGCTTATGCATTTTCAAAACACTGAAAATAGCATTTCACACCGCACCTGTCTAGGTGTGGTGCCAGCTTTATGGTTGCGATCTGACTTTTCCAAAAAAATTAAAATTTGTAATAGCTACCGCACCTAGCTTATCAACAGATTATTTTTAATCAGCTAATCAGCAAATTATTCAATAAGTTGCAGCTGCCTCAAACAGACCCTAAAACTCAAATCCAACAATTCGAAATGCTCCCCTACACCTCAAAACTACTTCCTACATCAAAATCCATCCTTCCCAAGTCTTTCAAACCACCACTAGACCAAGGTCGAACCACCACTTGGTCAAGTTTATACTTGGGCCTGTTACTGGAGGAAACCAATGCTTGGAGCAAGTTCATGGTATTAACTGAAGCTTCTGCAACCATCCAATCAAGGCCGCACCTCTTGGATAAAATTAATGACCCAAAAACTCTATTTTTTCTTTGGTTTTGAACCTTTGTGAAGAAAATATGTATGTCGTGATAATTTAGCCGTATGGATGTGTTTTTCATACTTAGGTGAAGGTGTAAGAACAAACCACATTTGATTTTGTTGAGAATCCAAAGAGATCTTAAGGTTTTAGGTTGGACGATTTATCTGTTCTTGCGCATTTGGGATGATGAACAGTGTCCGTGTTATTCACGTAGTATTTTAGTAGTTTTCTTGTGTTATTGGCATTGTTATGTGGTGTTATTTGCTTTGTGAGGCTACGATGTTATTCTAGTTGAACTCCAGTATTATTATGGTTATATTTGAGTTTTAAATTGCGGCCGACGAGGTAGAGATGTGGACAGAGGAGCAAATGGAGGGACAATGTGTGGAGTCTTCGAAGCTACCTAGGATGAGGTGGTGTCACATAGTTAATTAGGAAAATGAGAATTTTCTTTATTTAATTAATTCCATGAATTGATTCAAACATTGCAAAATCATATCTTGGCGTAGAAAAATCATTGAAAATAAGATAAAAATATTATGGTACTCACTGAACAGAGGAAAAATTATTGAACAAAAAATTTAAAATATTTACTATTTTTTTTCTATAAATTAATTAATTATTTTAAAAAATATAAATCACAAAAATACAAACTCAAGTTTGTGAGTTTTCTGTGGTCAGGAGANTCCTCCGTCCCCTTAAAATAATTAAATAAAATAAAATAAAATCATAAAAACATAAAATTAAGTTTAATAGGTTCACTGAAGTCAGAGGGTCTTAGGAAAAATAGAAATGAAATTAAAATTAAAAAGGTATTTTTCAAGTATTTTTCTATCTAAAAAATCATTAAAAATAAAAAATAAATATATATCTCTCTAATTAAAGGAAACAACTCTAAAATATTCCCATAAAATTTTCAAAGATAGACAATGTTTTTTAAGTACTTAAATATATTTTCTCATTCCTTCACTAATTACCAGTTAAAAAAATTATAAAAAATAAAATAAAAATCATAAAAAAATAAAATCAAGTCTCGTGAACTCACTTAAAATTAGAATAAAAATTATATTTTTAAAGTATTTTTCTAATAAAAATTATGTTTTTCATTCCAAAAATATTTCACTTTGATATTAATATCTTGTGGGCCACCTTAGATATCCACATGACTACAATTACCTAACCAATCATCATACTAGAAGGAAATATCACAAATATCAATATCCCAATTAATCAACTCATTAGTAGCTCTAGAAACTTTAAGCATACTTTTCCAAATATGAGAATCTTGTTTACTCATGAGGGTGCATACCGATACAATATTTAGCATGCAAGAGAGAGGCCCAAATAGAATTCATCCATCTAAATCTATGCCATAATCATATGGTTAATAGAGATAGGATGAAATAAACTACTAAAGTCCAGACCACTTTTTTCCAGTGGTTTACAAATCTTCTTCTAACTCTTCCAATGAATGTTACTTTTACCATTGCCAACCCACAAGAATTTATGAAAGAAATTCTCCAATTTATTAATAAAGCCCAAAGACATACTCATAATTTGCATGACATACAAAGGTAAAGAAGTGAGAATACTCTTCAAAATAGTAATCCTCCCACCCAATGAAAGAAATTTATTCTCCCAAGCAAGAATTTTAAGCTTAACTTTATCAAATAAACTAGAGAACAAATCANTATATATATCAAAAAGAGCAACTCGTGGTCCCTTACGCGTTAATTAAAGTAAAAGCTACAGAGTTTGATGTTGAGATAGAGGATCCCCAACTACCTATAGGGTTCCTGTCTCCGCATTACAACTCCACCCAAAAAAAGCCAAAATACATGAAGCAATTTTAAAACATGTGTACCCGCAAAGTAGTATACCCAATATATATATATATTTATTTAAACCTTCTCTTTAGGTTGGCACAAGGTTAACCATGTCTTTATCACCCGAAAATCTTCCAAACATAACACCAATGGCAGCGACAGCAAAGATTCCCACCATTGCTCCGAAAGCTAGAAGCTTACGAAATCTCAATGCACCATCTTCCCCACCTGAATCAGCAGTTTCAACCTTCCCTTCCATCACTTTCTCGGTTTTGAATGAACACAAATTCTCTGTTTCACTCACAGTAGAAACAGTGTTTTCCTCCTCCACTGCTTGATTCTTCATCTCTTCTCCTTTATCAATGCACGCAGAAGTCCAAGAGCATGAAGACGACCCGTCGCTTCCAATAGCACTATGAATAAGCCCATTTGGATCTGGCAGTTCCGTTCCTATGCATGAAAACTTATTCACAAAGCCATCCAATTCCTCACCCTTTTCTTCTCCCTTCCATTTCATCTCTCGCGCAGGAATATGTCCCAAATAATCCGCCTTAATCAGAATACCATTATAATCATCTACATTACCATCCATCTCGGCATCCTCTTCTCCCACATCGTCAGCTTGTATTGAAGTGGGGGAATATGAAGCCTGCGTACCGTAATCCGCACTCAGGTGAACAAAAGCCTCCTCAACCACCGAGATCCTTTCTCTCAAGGAAGAAAGATCCTTGCTTTGATCCTGGAAGGAGAGAAGGGATTTGGTGAAAGCAATCTTGCTCCGGAGTTTCGTTGCGGATTGATGACTGAAGTTTTCATTCGACATGGATTCTGGTTCCTTGGTATTTTCGAGTGAGAATTCTTCTGATTCGAGTTCGTCGAGTTTCCTGGTGAGAAGTGCTTCGATGGGATCCATGGCAAGTGTTCTGTTCCTGTTTCTAGAGAAAGCGGGCTTAATAAAGTGGAAGAAAAGTGGCAGGGGAAGCGCAAGGGTTTTGCTGTGGTAACCGCCTCGAGTTTAGTAAAAATTATTCCGTACGGATTGGTGTGCGCTGTCCGATTTGGTGGGCTTCACCTAATTTTTTTTTAAAAAAAAATTGAAATAATCATGACCTTAGATCACATTAATCTACGGTCAGGATCGGACACTGCATGCAGAGATGCATGCGGTGTCCGTATGCAATAATTTCCCCGGGGTTAGTGAGGACCTTGCTTTTGGGAAACTGGGTTTCCAGTGGAAACGTCGAGATCGGTTTCAACATTCGGGGTTGGTATAAAACCCAATTGCTAAACAATGTTATAATGTCATCTGATTGATGGTAGCTAATAATGGTGAAATTTTAAATGTAATATTAAAGAGTTAAGTCTTGTGCTTGTAAATATGATATTTTATGTCTTTGATATATGAATACATAAAAATTATGTGGCATGTTCCTAAATGCTTCGAAATATAAATGAATTGATTAAATTTTGTAGCAACAATCTAATGTGTGGCATAGAATGTGATTTTCATGATAGAACAATAAATCATATGACTGTCTATTTTTCCTTGTACAAATAAAAGATTAGAGAAAAATACACGTATAATAGATATTAGAGTTTGATTCTTAACAAGCATTTTATCCTCTTGAAACTTTTATGTTTAAAGTGCGTATGTTTCTTCATTTATTCCCATTTATTATTGAATGTTGAAGTTAATTTTGTATGAAAGCATGATATGTGAGTATTGGTTGAGTCTAATACTATCACTGGTTGAATGTGACATGGTGGAATATAGAAAATTTGATATGATAAAGCAAGGTATATCACCATATTTTAAATTATAGGATTACACACTTGAATGTGCACATATTCGTTAGAAATAAGAGTAAAGAATCTCAATGGATAAGATTTAAGCACTTCAGTTTTTAAGTTGTTAATTGTGAATGGGCACCATCTGATTTGATCTGTATTTATGTAAATATGTTTTTTAATTAGGAAAATATTATGTATAATGTGAGGGTGTAAGTGTTTAGTGGCCCTGATTCAAACTCCGAATGAATTAGGAGGCAAGAAATTTATATGTTAGATATTAATGATGACAAGTTTAAATGGTTGTTAATTTTTTCTTTATTTTTAAGCATGTAATTAAAAATTAGTAATTTAAAGGTCAATATTCATGCATGCATTGGTCTATATATTTTTATAGGGGTGACAACATACAACCTCAGCCAACCAATTTTTCATCTCACCCTACTCTTTTTGAAAAGAGGGATTGGACATATAAACCAATATCACTAATAGGCCAGTGTTTGACCATCTATTCTTATTTTTAATTGTCCTCTCCATAACCTTTAATAGGTTTGTCATATATATTTATATAGTGGACAATAAAGAAGTTGGGCAAGTGAGATGATTATTCTCTCCACAGTGAACAAGACAGTTAGATTCTAAATTGTCTTGTGGATCATGCCCAAGAAAAAGAGCAATGTGGATCAAGCCCAAGTCAAACCCAAAAGTGAACCAAACCCTATTCCTTTTATATCCGATTCTCCACCCCTGAGCTCCTACAAGTGGATGGTGACTACCTTTGGTCCGGGCAACCACCTTGGGAGCCAGAAAATCCAAATCCTAGAGGCCACCAATGACTAAAACCCAAAATTAAACCCCTCCAATATGGCTAGCCCTCATTGGACCTTGGCCACTGCCTTCCCTCCATATAAGCTCAATTTTCCACCCACTGGTCAACCCAATTAAACCCTAATTCCTGGTCTATAAATACACCACCCCCCTCACGACCAAAGGGGAGAACTACAAGAACCTTAGGGAAACTCTGCTAAAATCATTCCAAACCTCCATTACACTCATAAGAAGCTCATCCCAATCATTTTTAGCCCTCCTTACCCACTGAGAAACTATAATTTTAAAGCTTAAAACCAGGATTTTTTCGGACATCCCGCAAAACTCCACAAAACTTTTCCAAAAGCTTACCCATATCCTAAAATCACTTTCCCTATCGAAAGCCCCCTTTCCCGAGCCTTCTACCATAGCCCTAGACCACACCAAATCCACCATTTGGTCTAGGTCATACCTAAACCTATCCACAGAGCAAATCAACACTTAGAGGAGGTTCGTGGAACCAAGGCTAAGCTTCTCAACCCATCCAATTGATACCTAACCTCTTTGACAAAAGTATAACTCAAAAAATACCTTTTTTTGCCTCGATTTGGTCTTTTATGAAGAGAATCAACAATCCATGTCTACTTAGCCATATAGATGTTTTCGACTCACTTAGATGAAGGTGTAAGAATAAACCCCATGCAATTTGGTTAAGTATCAAGAGAGATCTTAGCGTTTTAGTGTAAAAGATTCTTGGCTTAAAGCTTATTTGGTACGATGAATGGATGTCATCCATTCTCATGTATTTAAACGAATGACTTGGATTAGTGCGGGAGAAGAATCAGACCGATACAACACATAAGGCTGTGGGCTAACGAGGCGATCAATGTGGAAAGCACAGTGAGTGGAAGTGTGCCATTCAAATCGTCCTATGATCCAGTCAGCACCGTGTGTTCAAGTAGATAAATATGGTATTTTTGATTTAATTTAATCCAAAAAATTTAATTTAACTTCAAAAAATCATATATTTGTGTAGAAAAATCAGAAAAATAAAACAAAAATACTCCTATGCTTAGTGAAGAGAAGAAAACTTAATGGACCAAAATTAAAAATGATTATTATAGATTTAATTTTAAATTAATTAAAAACCCTCAATGTTATTTAAATCATAAATATTAAAATACATATCACCTTGACTTGAAATTTTTTGGGCTTATTCTCCACATGATTAGGAATGCTTTCTGATTTTTCCATTGTAAGAGATCATCTCTAACCCTAAAAGCCCTATTTTTTCATGATAATCTCCNAGGGCTTATTCTCCACATGATTAGGAATGCTTTCTGATTTTTTCATTGTAAGAGACCATCTCTAACCCTAAAAGCCCTATTTTTTCATGATAATCTCCTCTGTCCCCTTAAAATAATTATAAAAAATAAAATAAAATCATAAAAACATAAAATTAAGTTTAATAGGTTCACTGAAGTCAGAGGGTCTTAGGAAAAATAGAAATGAAATTAAAATTAAAAAGGTATTTTTCAAATATTTTTCTATCTAAAAAATCATTAAAAATAATAAATAAATATATATCTCTCTAATTGAAGGAAACAACTCTAAAATATTCCCATAAAATTTTCAAAGATAGACAATGTTTTTTAAGTACTTAAATATATTTTCTCATTCCTTCACTAATTACCCGCTAAAAAAATTATAAAAAATAAAATAGAAATCATAAAAAAATAAAATCTAGTCTTGTGAACTCACTTAAAATTAGAATAAAAATTATATTTTTAAAGTATTTTTTTAATAAAAATTATGTTTTTCATTCCAAAAATATTTCACTTTGATATTAATATCTTGTGGGCCACCTTAGATATCCACATGACTACAATTACCTAACCAATCATCATACTAGAAGGAAATATCACAAATATCAATATCCCAATTAATCAACTCATTAGTAGCTCTAGAAACTTTAAGCATACTTTTCCAAATATGAGAATCTTGTTTACTCATGAGGGTGCATACCGATACGATATTTAGCATGCAAGAGAGAGGCCCAAATAGAATTCATCCATCTAAATCTATACCATAATCATATGGTTAATAGAGATAGGATCAGATAAACTACTAAAGTCCAGACCACTTTTTTCCAGTGGTTTACAAATCTTCTTCTAACTCTTCCAATGAATGTNAATATTTAGCATGCAAGAGAGAGGCCCAAATAGAATTCATCCATCTAAATCTATGCCATAATCATATGGTTAATAGAGATAGGATGAAATAAACTACTAAAGTCCAGACCACTTTTTTCCAGTGGTTTACAAATCTTCTTCTAACTCTTCCAATGAATGTTACTTTTACCATTGCCAACCCACAAGAATTTATGAAAGAAATTCTCCAATTTATTAATAAAGCCCAAAGACATACTCATAATTTGCATGACATACAAAGGTAAAGANCAACCGCCTCGAGTTTAGTGAGGACCTGGCTTTTGGGGAACTGGGTTTCCAGTGGAAACGACGAGATCGCTTTCAAAATTCGGGCTTGGTATAAAACCCAATTTCTAACCAATGTTAGAATGGTAGCTAATAATGGTGAAATTTTAAATGTAACATTAAAGAGTTAAGTCTTGTGCTTGTAAATATGATATTTTATGTCTTTGATATATGAATACATAAAAATTATGTGGCATGTTCCTAAATGCTTTGAAATATAAATGAATTGATTGAATTTTGTAGCAACAATCTAATGTGTGGCATAGAATGTGAATTTCATGATAGAACAATAAATCATATGACTGTGTACTTTTCCTTGTACAAATAAGAGATTAGAGAAAAATACACGTATAATAGATATTAGAGTTTGATTCTTAACAAGCATTTTATCCTCTTGAAACTTTTATGTTTAAAGTGTGTATGTTTCTTCATTTATTCCCATTTATTATTGAATGTTGAAGTTAATTTTGTTTGAAAGCATGATATGTGAGTATTGGTTGAGTCTAATACCTTCACTGGTTGAATGTGACATGGTGGAATATAGAAAATTTGATGTGATAAAGCAATGTATATCACTATATTTTAAATTATAGGATTACACACTCGAATGTGCACATATTCGTTAGAAATAAGAGTAAGGAATCTCAATGGATAAGATTTAAGCACTTCAGTTTTTAAGTTGTTAATTGTGAATTGGCACCATCTGATTTGATCTGTACTTATGTAAATATGTTTTTTAATTAGGAAAATATTATGTATAATGTGAGGGTGTAAGTGTTTAGTGGCCCTGATTCAAACTCCGAATGAATTAGGAGGCAAGAAATTTATATGTTAGATATTAATGATGACAAGTTTAAATGGTTGTTAATTTTTTCTTTATTTTTAAGCATGTAATTAAAAATTAGTAATTTAAAGGTCAATATTCATGCATGCATTGGTCTATATATTTTTATAGGGGTGATAACATACAACCTCAGCCAACCAATTTTTCATCTCACCTTACTCTTTTTGAAAAGAGGGATTGGACATATAAACCAATAGCACTAATAGGCCACTGTTTGACCATCTATTCTTATTTTTAATTGGCCTCTCCATAACCTTTAATAGGTTTGTCATATATATTTATATAGTGGAGAATAAAGAAGTTGGGCAAGTGAGATGATTATTCTCTCCACAGTGAACAAGACAGTTAGATTCTTAATTGTCTTGTGGATCATGCCCAAGAAAAAGAGTAATGTGGATCAAGCCCAAGTCAAACCCAAAAGTGAACCAAACCCTATTCCTTTTATATCCGACTCTCCACCCCTGAGCTCCTACAGGTGGATGGTGACTACCTTTGGTCCTGGAGACCACCTTGGGAGCCAGAAAACCCAAATCCTAGAGGCCACCAATGACTAAAACCCAAAATTAAACCCCTCCAATATGGCTAGCCCTCATTGGACCTTGGCCACTGCCTTCCCTCCATATAAGCTCAATTTTCCACCCACTGGTCAACCCAAATAAACCCTAATTCTTGGTCTAAGAATACACCACCCGCCTCACAAACAAAGGGGAGAACTGCAAGAACCTTAGGGAAACTCTGTTAAAATCATTCCAAACCTCCATTACACTCATAAGAAGCTCATCGCAATCATTTTTAGCCCTCCTTACCCACTGAGAAACTATAATTTTAAAGCTCAAAACCAGGATTTTTTCGGACATCCCGCAAAACTCCACAAAACTTTTCCAAAAGCTTACCCATATCCTAAAATCACTTTCCCTATCGAAAGCCCCCTTTCCCGAGCCTTCTACCATAGCCCTAGACCACACCAAATCCACCATTTGGTCTAGGTCATACCTAAACCTATCCACAGAGCAAATCAACACTTAGAGGAGGTTCGTGGAACCAAGGCTAAGCTTCTCAACCCATCCAATTGATACCTAACCTCTTGGACAAAAGTATAGCTCGAAAAATACCTTTTTTGCCTCGATTTGGTCTTTTATGAAGAGAATCAACAATCCATGTCTACTTAGCCATATAGATGTTTTCGACTCACTTAGATGAAGGTGTAAGAATAAACCCCATGCGATTTGGTTAAATATCAAGAGAGATCTTAGCGTTTTAGTGTGAAAGATTCTTGGCTTAAAGCTTATTTGGTACGATGAATGGATGTCATCCATTCTCATGTATTTAAACGAATGACTTGGATTAGTGCGGTCGAAGAATCAGACTGATACAACACATAAGGCTGTAGGCTAACGAGGCGATCAATGTGGAAAGCACAGTGAGTGGGAGTGTGCCATTCAAAAGGTGCGATGATCCAGTCAGCACCGTGTGTTCAAGTAGATAACTATGGTATTTTTGAATTAATTAAATCCAAAAAATTTAATTTAACTTCAAAAAATCATATATTTGTGTAGAAAATCAGAAAAATAAAACAAAAATACTCCTATGCTTAGTGAAGAGAAGAAAACTTAATGGACCAAAATTAAAAATAATTATTATAGATTAAATTTTAAATTAACTAAAAACCCTCAATGTTATTTAAATCATAAATATTAAAATACATATCACCTTGACTTGAAATTTTTAGGGCTTATTCTCCACATGATTAGGAATGCTTTCTGATTTTTTCATTGTAAGAGACCATCTCTAACCCTAAAAGCCCTATTTTTTCATGATAATCTCCTCTGTCCCCTTAAAATAATTATAAAAAATAAAATAAAATCATAAAAACATAAAATTAAGTTTAATAGGTTCACTGAAGTCAGAGGGTCTTAGGAAAAATAGAAATGAAATTAAAATTAAAAAGGTATTTTTCAAATATTTTTCTATCTAAAAAATCATTAAAAATAATAAATAAATATATATCTCTCTAATTGAAGGAAACAACTCTAAAATATTCCCATAAAATTTTCAAAGATAGACAATGTTTTTTAAGTACTTAAATATATTTTCTCATTCCTTCACTAATTACCCGCTAAAAAAATTATAAAAAATAAAATAGAAATCATAAAAAAATAAAATCTAGTCTTGTGAACTCACTTAAAATTAGAATAAAAATTATATTTTTAAAGTATTTTTTTAATAAAAATTATGTTTTTCATTCCAAAAATATTTCACTTTGATATTAATATCTTGTGGGCCACCTTAGCAATCCACATGACTACAATTACCTAACCAATTATCATACTAGAAGGAAATATCACAAATATCAATATCCCAATTAATCAACTCATTAGTAGCTCTAGAAACTTTAAGCATACTTTTCCAAATATGAGAATCTTGTTTACTCATGAGGGTGCATACCGATACGATATTTAGCATGCAAGAGAGAGGCCCAAATAGAATTCATCCATCTAAATCTATACCATAATCATATGGTTAATAGAGATAGGATCAGATAAACTACTAAAGTCCAGACCACTTTTTTCCAGTGGTTTACAAATCTTCTTCTAACTCTTCCAATGAATGTTACTTTTACCATTGCCAACCCACAAGAATTTATGAAAGAAATTCTCCAATTTATTAATAAAGCCCAAAGACATACTCATAATTTGCATGACATACAAAGGTAAAGAAGTGAGAATACTCTTCAAAATAGTAATCCTCCCACCCAATGAAAGAAATTTATTCTCC
>JXCR01146162.1:167842-178943 GCA_002079205.1 Phalaenopsis hybrid cultivar
AAGATTCAGAAACTTTTAGATCGAGTGTGTCTGTCAAGAGGAAAATTATGTCATTGATATTCTATTCAAATGCGCCTATTTAGGCAGGATGCCTCAATGGCTTACTTGACGATAATTGTGGAGCCTAAGACCATGGAGGCGATAGTCAATCGAGCAAAAGTTGGATGGATCCATACATCTTCTATGTGGAGACTAGAAAAATATTAAAAGATGTTATAAACTCGTCATTTTAAGATCAAGGCTGCACACTTCAATGTACTTGAGGTCATTAGAAGAAGATGGAGCATAAGACGTCTTCCGGGGATTACATTCTAGTGAAAGCAGATGTCACATTGGAGGTAAGACTTTTGCCTATCAGATGCAGCAACAAGGGTACTTTCGACCTAAACTTCTGAAGGATGTGGANGAAATAAAAGAAAAGGTAATATGTCAGTCTAATTGGAGTTGTTTCACGAGCAAAATACCGACTGATCTTCACCAAAAATGAGGTGAACACAATTGTCCAAGTCCTCTTCTAATTCTGAATAACTTTCTATGTATATTTCAGGTGCTAAAAGTGTCTCAAAACCTATTGTACTAAGACTCTCTACAGAGCAGGGCGCTAGTACACGTGCATATGTAAGGGTGTATTATATGCTTAGAAGATAAGTGTGAGTGCACAACAGGGTGGTGTGAGCGTGCCACAAGGTGGCATGGGTGTGTTGTGTCTAAGTGCAGGCACGTGGTATCTGATAGCGGGCATGTTGCATTCTTGAGACTATGGCACAGGCGTGGTGCGTCTAAGCACACAGGTGTCATGGTTACTAAATACCTTTCTCTAGCATGAAATCATCATAAAAGAACAGTAAAGCATGAAAATTACTCAAGTAAATCACATAAATTTGTATTGTATCATGGCACTAGGGAAAAAACCCTGGTAGTGCGATGCCAGACCTAACTTTGTTGAATTTAGTGTGTTCCTCCGCAAGGAAATGAATCAAACCCTAGGAAGATATTGTAAGACAATGGCATAAAAAATGTGCTAAAATTTATGCAAACGTATCTGGAACCTTATATCTTTCCTATGAAAGTCTTACTATTTTCTCTATCTACCTTCCGTAATTTTAACTCTTCTATCTCCCATAAAATTCTAGCATAAACACACTTAGAAATGGACAACTAAAACTAGGAACTTGACTTAGTCTTGTTCATTTTGCTACTTTCCTTGAAAATTTATGAGAAGCGTCATATTAATCTAGATACACTTTATTATAATTCATGCTTTTTTTTCCAGTTCTTCTCAAGCCTAAACCCCATCCGAGAAGTTTAATTATCCATCCAAAGCTCATTGCCATATTTGTTCTTACATGTCCTAGTCTTAAATAAAATTCAAAAAGTATAAAAACTAAACAATAATTTATTAAACTTTCCAAAGCATCTCTAACCATCCTAATCTAATATTTGCTAGTTGTTTCAAGCCTTGAGGCTATGAATATTTTTTCTAACAAAATCCTAAAATCAAATCTATGTTTTTTTTTTTTTATTGTTATTAATATTAGTCAACACCTTGTATAACTAACTCCTAATTTGAGTTTCTCTATTGTTCCCTTGATCCAAATCATATCCCCTTGCTTCCATCCATTCCTTACTTTTGTAAGGCTTCCTATCTAAAAATTCTCTATCACTTCAAAATAAATTATAGGCCCTCCACCAAATTTTAGTATCAAAGGTCAAGTTTGAAGGAAGAGGTAAAATTTGAAGTGGAGCAAATATAGGGAAGGTTTGTTTATTGTTGAAAACTGGATAAATATTTTTATAATATTTCTTATGTTATGTGGTAAATTTTTATTATTTAATAGATCTTATTTCTTTATTACTAATTTTATAAATTTAATGGCATTCCTATAAATAATTAGACCCACCAAATTGAGATAGGCTTTTACATTANGGTTACTTAAGAGATGTAAGTGTGTCGAATTTCAATTTCTTAGGATTAGACTAGCTATTGCTAGATAGTTCGTGCATATTATTTACCAATTTGTCATTATACCCACTTTAGAGCTAAATCTTAATACTAAAAAAAGCTAGGTTTAGGAACGGTTACAAAATAAATTATTTTATATCTTGTAATAGTCTATATAATGTACCCCCCATGATAAGCACAATTTTTCTTGAAAGTACTAAGACTGTAAGGGTTACACAACATTTTGATACATGTTATCTCTCTTCATATGTTATTAGATTACATAACATTATTTAAAAAAAATTGAATAAAAAGATATTAAATATATTGATTTAGTAAATAAAATTATATCTATTAAAGAATATAAAAAGGGAAATTATTAGATGATTTGTTCTAAATTTGAAAAAAAAAATACTTTAAAATCTAAAAGGCTTAATCTAATGAAACATATAGCTAATGCATATTTTCTTGAATTGCCATATAACATGCATATAACTCATAATTATAATATTGAATATATACTAACATTTTTATGGGATATGCTTCATAAGAATTTGGAAACTAAGCATTTTATAAGTGGAGTGAGAAATTAAATGTAGATGGCCATTTTGTCCATCAACCTTGCAATGGAACACATCCTGAGAGATGCAACACCAAATAATGATAGTGAAGAGCGGTAATTTCCAATGAGGTAGAAGATAAGCTACCCATGGATGATACATGAGTTCTTAAAGCCCACTTGAGAAGATAACACCCAAACTTATTAAGGATTTCTTTAACAACCAAATGAAATCATCTAGCATAAAATCCAATCACAAAAGGTTGAGCAACAAATAAACTAGCCCAATCAAAAAGTATGAAAAAAAAAAGTTTAATTAAAATTATACTTGAATTGATTTTTTTTTATTTTGTAAGGAATATACTTTGACTTAACATTATGAACATTTATGAAACTTTAGAAATTTTAAATTTCTAATTTTTTTTAGGAAAATTAATTTAAATTATGAGATATTGATTGTTAGTTGTATAAATTTATATAATTAATTGCTTGATAATTTTATCTAAGGTTTTGAAGCCTTAAAGGGTTAGCTTCCCTCTTCCCTTTTTTTTTCAAAATGACTGGTTGCCTCTATCTTCTCACAAATTATCCATTTTCATAATTGTATTAAGGTTATTTTAAGAAATTATTTTTTAATTTTTTGTTAAATGAAGGATGGTTGATTGAAATAATTTTATTGAATTTTCATACAAGACTGAGGCTTGGTGGCCATCCTAAAAATGTGCAAATTCTTCTTTCACCACCATATTATTTTGGTGAGTTCTACTTTTTTTGTATATATATCCTAGAACTTTTATTTTTTATGGATGTGATATCCAACACTTTTGTTGTAAAATGCCTACTTTTAAATTATCTAACTCCCTATAATTTTTTCGCTCTAAATATCTCACAATATCCAAACAAACCAACTTTAAAGTGATTGGCCAAGATTAGGTCCAATCTAACCAAGACTTCTTTCATCAGCTACTAACCTGCTTAAACCTTTTGTAAAACTGTGAAAATTTTATATTTAATTTAAACAGATTTCACTATCAAGCCTTAAATCTCTATAATAGAGCTAAGCATCCATCGAAGTCTATTATTATATTAGATTCTTGTTTTCCCTATTCTTTAAATAAAATCTAGAAAAAAGTTTGAAAACTCTACAAAAATTCAAGAAATTTTCTAGACCATCTGGACACCCCAATCTAAGATTTTTGGTATGTTACATGAGTGGAGTTTATATATATTTTCACACAAAAAGCTAAAATCATATATGAGTTTTTGTGTTTTTAGACTACACCTGGTAAGGCCAACCATAATTTGTCCCCTTGAAGCTTCATTTAAACTCTAATCCTTGCTTGCACATCTTGCTTGANCTTTTTAATTATATAACTTCCTATAATTTTTTCGCTTTAAATATCTCACAATATCAAAACAAACCAACTTTAATGTGATTGGCCAAGATTAGGTCCAATCTAACCAAGATTTCTTTCATCAGCTACTAACATGTTTAAACCTTTTGCAAAACTGTGAAAAATTTATATTTAATTTAGACACATTTTACTATCAAGCCTTAAATCTCTATAATAGAGCTAAACATCCATCCAAGTCTATTATTATAATAGATTCTTGTTTGCCCTATTCTTTAAATAAAATCTAGAAAAAATGTTTGAAAACTCTACAAAAATTCACGAAACTTTCTAGACCATCTTGACACCCCAATCTAAGATTTTCGGTTTGTTACATGAGTGGAGTTTATATATATTTTCACACAAAAAGCTAAAATCAAATATGTGGTTTTGTATTTTTAGGCTACACCTTGTAAGGCCAACCATAATTTGTCCCCTTGAAGCTTCATTTAAACTCTAATCCTTGCTTGCACATCTTCCTTGACATCTTTTGAAGCTTTTATCCAAAAATATTTGTAAGATAAGCTAGGCCCTTCACCATCATGGTTCCTGTTACATGCTATGCTCAACCAATGGAAACTGTGTATCTCTAAGAAGAAATTTTTTAACTTTCTTCAACAAGAAGTGATGTCATTTACAAAGTCAAATTATCATGTAAAAAATCATAAAAGATAAAACAGAGCGTATTGAAATAATTCAGAAATTCTTCATGATACATAACTACTATTAAAACTAGAAAGATTGATCCAACGACCCATTGCAACATGATCCAAGTTATCTCTCTTCAAATGTTATTAGATTACATAACATCATTAAAAAAAGAGTGAAATGGCATTAAATATATTGATTTAGTGAAAAAGGTTATATCTATAAGAGATTATAAAAGGGTGTTTATAAGATCATTTGTTTTAAATTGGACATAACGACTTGTTAAATGTAGATGGGCATTTCTTATGTTGAATTGTCATATACTTGTAAAATGCTTGATCTTATGTTGAATTGCCATATAACATAAACATAATTCATAATTATCATATTGAATATGGACTAACATTTTTAGGGATATGCTTCATAAGAATTTTGAGGCTAATCATTTTATAAGTGGAGTCAGTAATTAAATGTAGATGGGCATTTCGCCCATTAGCCTTGTAGTGGAACACATCCAGGGAGATGCAATACCAAATAATGACAGTGAAGAGCACAAATTTCTAGTGAGATAGATATATAAGCTACCATAGATGATACATGACTATTTAAAGAGTTTATAGATGATACATGACTATTTATAGCTGACTCGGAGAAGAAGACACCCAAACTTATTAAAGATTTTTTTAAGAGCCAAATGAAATCATGCAACGTAAAATCCAATCACAATGAGCCGAGCAACAAACAAACTAGCCCAATCTTAAAAAACAGTATGAAAAAAAAAACCTTTTAATTAAATGTTTACTGGTATTTAAATTTTTATATTTTGAAATACTATACTTCAGCTTAACATTATGAATNCTTAAATGTAGATGGGCATTTCGCCCATTAGCCTTGCAGTGGAACACATCCTGGGAGATGCAATGCCAAATAATGACAGTGAAGAGCACAAATTTCTAGTGAGCTAGATAGATAAGCTACCCATAGATGATACATGACTATTTAAAGCTGACTCGGAGAAGAAGACACCCAAACTTATTAAAGATCTTTTTAAGAGCCAAATGAAATCATGCAACATAAAATCCAATCACTATAAGCCAGGCAACAAACAAACTAGCCCAAAAAAAAATCATTTAATTAAATGTTTACTGGTATTTAAATTTTTATATTTTGAAATACTATACTTCAGCTTAACATTATGAATTTGTATGAAACTTTAGAAATTTTAAATTAGAGTAGAGTTTAAATTTCTAATTTTTTTAGTAAAACTAATTTAAATTACGAGTTATTANGCAACATGATCCAAGTTATCTCTCTTCAAATGTTATTAGATTACATAACATCATTAAAAAAAGAGTAAAATGGCATTAAATATATTGATTTAGTGAAAAAGATTCTATCTATAAGAGATTATAAAAGGGTGTTTATAAGATCATTTGTTTTAAATTGGACATAAGTACTTATTAAATGTAGATGGGCATTTCTTATGTTGAATTGTCATATACTTGTAAAAGGCTTAATCTTATGTTGAATTGCCATATAACATAAACATAATTTTATGGACTAACATTTTTAGGGATATGCTTCATAAGAATTTTGAGACTAATCATTTTATAAGTGGAGTCAGTAATTAAATGTAGATGGGCATTTCACCCATTAACCTTGCAGTGGAACACATCCTGGGAGATGCAATACCAAATAATGGCAGTGAAGAGCACAAATTTCTAGTGAGCTAGATAGATAAGCTACCCATAGATGATACATGACTATTTAAAGCTGACTCGGAGAAGAAGACACCCAAACTTATTAAAGATCTTTTTAAGAGCCAAATGAAATCATGCAACATAAAATCCAATCACAATAAGCCGGGCAACAAACAAACTAGCCCAATCTTAAAAACAGTATGAAAAAAAAAATCATTTAATTAAATGTTTACTGGTATTTAAATTTTTATATTTTGAAATACTACACTTCAGCTTAGCATTATGAATTTATATGAAACTTTAGAAATTTTAAATTAGAGTAGGGTTTAAATTTCTAATTTTTTTAGTAAAACTAATTTAAATTATGAGTTATTATTTATTTGTTGTATAAATTTATATAATTAAATAATTCAATACATTTTTTTAAGGTTTCTAAGCCTTAAAGGGTCTGTTCCCCTCTTTCTTCTTTCAAAAGAAATGGTTGCCCTAATCTTCTCGCATTTAATCTATTTTAATAATTGTATTAGGGTTATTGTAATAAATTATTTGTTATTTTTGGTTGAATGAAAGATGGTAGAGGTTTGGGGGCCAACCCAAAGAGGTGAAAATTTAATTATATTCCATCATTATATTATTTTATTGAGTTATAAAGTTTTATTTCAAATATCCTCCTGCTTTTAATTTTTATTGATGTGATATCCAAAACTTTTGTTGTGAAATGCCTACTCTTCAATCCTCTATCTCNAAATCTTCTCGCATTTAATCTATTTTAATAATTGTATTAGGGTTAATGTAATAAATTATTTGTTATTTTTGGTTGCATGAAAGATAGTAGAGGTTTGGTGGCCAACCCAAAGAGGTGAAAATTTAATTATATTCCATCACTATATTATTTTATTGAGTTATAAAGTTTTATTTTAAATATCCCCGTGCTTTTAATTTTTATTGATGTGATATCCAAAACTTTTGTTGTGAAATGCCTACTCTTCAATCCTCTATCTCCCAATAATTTTTTCTCTAAATCTCTCACAAAATCCAAGCAAACCCCACTTTAAGGTGATTGGCCAAGATCACGTTACCTAGAGTTCTTTCAGTAGCTACTAAACAGCTTAAACCTTTTGCAATACTGTGAAATACTTAATATTTTATCCAGATACATTTTACTATCACTACTGAGTTTTCCCAATTTATTCAAGCTTTATGCCTCTCCATTAGAGCTATATATCCATCCAAGTTTACTATTATTTTAGATTCTTGTATGGCCTATTCTTTAAAATCTAGAAAATAGATTGAAAACTCTACAAAAGTTCACGAAACTNGTGTTGGAGATGATGAAGATGTTGATGTGTAGTGTGTTGTTTTCTTTCTTGCCTTTGATGTGTTTGAATATTTGGACTTTATTGTGTTAGTGATTAGTTGTATTTGTGTTGGAGTGTGCTTGTATTTAGTTTCTTTTCTTGATTGCTTCTGTTAAACTGTTAGTTTTATTGTTTATTCTTTGCTCCAGTTTAAATGCTAGAGTAGTATCTATTTTATGTTTTTATTGTTATGCATGTTAATGTTATGTTTATCACTACTCAGTACTTGTCTTTACTACTTGTACCTGCACTAATTCCCTGTTTTTAATTTTAATTTTTTTTCTCTTTCTTCATGAACTTTTCTGCTTTAAATTAGTTTAAAAAATTTAAGTTTGGGGGATGGAAGAAAATTCTTTTTAAACTAAACTTAATTTTTCTTCAAGGAATTATATTTTTTCAAAATTATTTTTAACATAACCTGTGGTATCTAGCGTTAACTTTAGAAAACTATATTTTTGATTTTATGAAAGTTGTAAGAATCCTAAATAAAAGTTTTTAGCAATGAATGTTAATTCTAGAATTAAGATATTTAGTATGAAGGGTTTAGAGTTATGTTTTTGTAATTTAAAGTAATGAAAATTGTATTTTTTGGAAATATTAAGGATCATAAATTATATTAGAAAAGAAGGAATTGTAACGTTATGAAAAATCTTCAAAGCTAATACACATTTGTTAAAATAAAGAAATGTGAGATTTTATTTAACTTTAAGAGGAAAATAATAGAGTTCAAAATCATTAAAGACTATCGAGATATAATAATCCTCAAATGACATNTAGGTCTAACTTGTCAAACATGAATATAAGACATATAACCTCAGAACCAAGGAGCATAGATAGAACTAGAGTAGAAGCTCTTTAATAATAATATTTCCATTTAAGACATCATTGATGGCCGTAATTTTTAAAGGATTTTCAAAATGTCCAGACAATTTTTTGCCTTGCTTCAATAACCTAGCACTGACATTTATTCAACGAGCTAGCTATTTGTTATGATATGGCTCATATACCATATAGGGACAGACGCTGGAACAAAACGGAGCAGAGCGGAGCGAAACAGAAGAATCTGTCCAAATCGAAAATTTATGTTATGTGGGTTGGGGGTGCTGGGTCAACGCCCCGCTATACGGTACAGGGGTAGTTTGGTAATTACATATTGTACTGTAGGGTTTACTCTAGGATTATAAATAGATCTGTTTGTAATTCTAGATCTTTGAGAGAGCTGAATATTGTATTATGTATTCTTTTCTGAATATTGAAAAGAAAGTCGTCGTTCTGCTCCCGAGGATGTAGGCATCTTTGCCAAACCTCTTTAAATCTGTGTGTTCTTCTGGATTTGTGTCGTTCTTATTTTTCTTCGCCCTAATTTTTCAACAAGTGGTATCAGAGCAAAGTCCAAGATATTTTCCTCCTAAGGGGCTGGATATTTGCAAGGTGGAGATTTTCTCCTAAGGGGCAAGATGTTCGCAAGGTGCAGATATTTCTTCTAAGGGGCTGGATATTCGCAAGGTGGAGATTTTCTCCTAAGGGGCAGGATGTTCGCAAGGTGGAGATTTTCTCCTAAGGGGCAGGATGTTCGCAAGATGGAGATATTTCTCCTAAGGGGCTGGATATTCACAAGGTGGAGATTTTTCTCCGAAGGGATTTGATATTCGCAAGGTAAAGATTTTCTCCTAAATGGCTGGATATTCGCCAAGGTGGAGAATTGTTAGGTATGACTCATAGTACCAGAATTTGGAGTCTCTTTGAATTAAAGAGGTGTGTCTCTTGGAATTTAGTGGGTTGAGATCAGCGTGGGCGCAGCAGAAACATGGTGGCCCAATCCACATTGGTGCATGTGTAACTCCCAGGTATCTTTTCTCCTAAGGGGCTGGATATTCACCAAGGTGGAGATTTGTTATGGTATGACTCATATACCATATAGGAGAAGACGCTGGAACAAAGCGGAGCAGAGCGGAGCGAAGAAGTTATGTTATGTGGGTTGGGGGTGCTGAGTTAACGCACTGCTATACGGTACAGGGGTAATTTGGTAATTACATATTGTATTGTAGGGTTTACTCTAGAATTATAAATAGACATGTTTGTAATTCTAGGCTTTTGAGAGAGCTGAATATTGTATTATGTATTCTTTTCTGAATATTGAAAAGGAAGTCGCCGCTCTGCTCCCGAGGATGTAGGCATCTTTGCCGAACCTCGTTAAATCTCTGTGTTCTTCTGAATTTGTGTCGTTCTTGTTTTTTTTTCGCCCTAATTTCTCAACACTATGGCACACTAAAATTTCCTAATAATAAACAAAAACTTTAAAAATCTAATCTAATTTCAAGGCAATAATTAATCGTACACGAAAAAAAAATTCACCTTAAATTAGAACAATAAAAAATGAAATTGGTAATTACATTCAAAATTGATATCATCCAGTATTAAATTCAAGCCAAAAATTAATCATGACTATAAAAAATGACTGATAAAGCATGCATTGAAAAAAGTAAGGGCTTGGGACCGTTTTGGTTTTTGTTTTTNCCAACATGATCCAAGTTATCTCTCTTCAAATGTTATTAGATTACATAACATCATTAAAAAAGAGTAAAATGGCATTAAATATATTGATTTAGTGAAAAAGATTATATCTATAAGAGATTATAAAAGGGTGTTTATAAGATCATTTGTTTTAAATTGGACATAAGTACTTATTAAATGTAGATGGGCATTTCTTATGTTGAATTGTCATATACTTGTATAAGGCTTAATCTTATGTTGAATTGCCATATAACATAAACATAATTTTATGGACTAACATTTTTAGGGATATGCTTCATAAGAATTTTGAGACTAATCATTTTATAAGTGGAGTCAGTAATTAAATGTAGATGGGCATTTCACCCATTAACCTTGCAGTGGAACACATCCTGGGAGATGCAATACCAAATAATGGCAGTGAAGAGCACAAATTTCTAGTGAGCTAGATAGATAAGCTACCCATAGATGATACATGACTATTTAAAGCTGACTCGGAGAAGAAGACACCCAAACTTATTAAAGATCTTTTTAAGAGCCAAATGAAATCATGCAACATAAAATCCAATCACAATAAGCCGGGCAACAAACAAACTAGCCCAATCTTAAAAACAGTATGAAAAAAAAAATCATTTAATTAAATGTTTACTGGTATTTAAATTTTTATATTTTGAAATACTACACTTCAGCTTAGCATTATGAATTTATATGAAACTTTAGAAATTTTAAATTAGAGTAGGGTTTAAATTTCTAATTTTTTTAGTAAAACTAATTTAAATTATGAGTTATTATTTATTTGTTGTATAAATTTATATAATTAATTAATTAATTACATTTTTTTTAAGGTTTCTAAGCCTTAAAGGGTCTGTTCCCCTCTTTCTTCTTTCAAAAGAAATGGTTGCCCTAATCTTCTCGCATTTAATCTATTTTAATAATTGTATTAGGGTTATTGTAATAAATTATTTGTTATTTTTGGTTGAATGAAAGATGGT
>JXCR01146162.1:181489-192043 GCA_002079205.1 Phalaenopsis hybrid cultivar
AAAAAAAAGAATATCATTCTGCACAATCTGATACATATTACAGAATCTATTTATAATCTTAAATCTTAAATGTGATACATACTTTGATTATATTGATCATGGACTATTTTCATTTTCGTTATTTGAAAATTTTAAATCTAATACATATTACAGAACCTATATATAAAAATAGATTTAAAGGAATGGCCAGAGGCTATTATACGAGCCTCCAACCACCCCTAATATGCCTAACACTTCGAGTACCACCACCTCATATATAAACTGCTAAAGTTTACAATAATTAAAAGGAAACTAAAAACCTGGTAAAGGGACAAGTAGACAATGTAAAGTAGTAAATTTAGATGATTTATATAACAGTTAGGTATTAAGGAAAAAGAGAAACATAGAATAGCTAAGAACAAATAGAAGTTCCATAGACCTCGATTACCCTAGTTATATTAGAAGTAACTTAGTTACATTAAAAGTAAAGCTAAAGCTAATATGATAATAGTTAAAGATAACAAGACAAGGATGGAAAGAAAAATTTGGAAAATTTGTTAAATGGGAGATTATGAAAGAAAAATCTTTTAGAATGAAATAATGAACAAAATGATCAATTGCACTATTGATTAATCCATATATTATAGTTAACTATAAATAGGAAGCATAACGATAAAGTTCAGGCCAACATGAGCTACTTGATAAGATTAGAAATGCTATGNTCATTTAAGACATCATTGATGGCCGTAATTTTTAAAGGATTTCAAAATGTGCAGACAATTTTTTGCCCTGCTTCAATAACCTAGCACTGACATTTATTCAACGAGCTAACTATTTGTTATGGTATGGCTCATATACCATATAGAGACAGACGCTGGAACGAAACGGAGCGAAGCGGAAGAATCTGTCCAAATCGGGAAGTTACGTTATGTGGGTTGGGGGTGCTGGGTCAACGTCCCGCTATACAGTTCAGTGTTAATTTGGTAATTATATATTGCACTGTAGGGTTTACTCTAGGATTATAAATAGACCTATTTGTAATTCTAAGTCTTTGAGAGAGCTGAATATTGTATTATATATTCTTTTCTGAATATTGAAAAGAAAGTCACCGCTCTGCTCCCGAGGATGTAGGCATCTTTGCCGAACCTCGTCAAGTCTCTGTGTGTTCTTCTGGATTTGTGTCGTTCTTGTTTTTCTTAGCCCTAATTTCTCAACAAGTGGTATCAGAGAAAACTCCATGATATTTTCCTCCTAAGGGGCTGAATATTTGCAAGGTGGAGATTTTCTCCTAAGGGGCAGGATGTTCGTAAGATGGAGATATTTCTCGTAAGGGGCTGGATATTCGCAAGGTGGAGATTTTCTCCTAAGGGGCAGGATGTTCGCAAGGTGGAGATATTTCTTCTAAGGGGTTGGATATTCGCAAGGTGGAGATTTTCTCCTAAAGGGCAGGATATTCGCAAGGTGAAGATTTTTCTCCTAAGGGATTGGATATTCGCAGGGCTGGATATTCGCCAAGGTAGAGAATTGTTAGGTATGACTCATAATACCAGAATTTGGAGTCTCTTAGAATTAAAGAGGTGTGTCTCTTGGAATTTAGTGGGTTGAGATCAGTGTGGGAGCAGCAGAAGCATGGTGGCCCAACCCACATTGGTGCAGGTGTAACTCCCAGGTATCTTTTCTCCTAAGGGGCTGGATATTCGCCAAGGTGTAGATTTGTTATGGTATGGCTCATATACCATATAGGGACAGATGTTGGAACGAAGCGGAGCAGAGCAGAGCGAAGCGAAAGAATCTGTCCAAATCGGGAAGTTATGTTATGTGGGTTGGGGGTGCTGGGTCAATGCCCTGCTATAAGGTACAGGGGTAATTTGGTAATTACATATTGTACTGTAGGGTTTACTCTAGGATTATAAACAGACCTGTTTGTAATTCTAGGTCTTTGAGAGAGCTGAATATTGTATCATGCATTCTTTTCTAAATATTGAAAAGGAAGTCGTCGCTCTGCTCCCGAGGATGTAGGCATCTTTGCCGAACCTCGTTAAATTTCTGTGTATTCTTCTGGATTTGTGTCGTTCTTATTTTTCTTCGCCCTAATTTCTCAACACTATGACACACTAAAATTTCCTAATAATAAACAAAAACTTTAAAAATCTAATCTAATTTCAAGGCAATAATTAATCGTACACAAAAAAAAAAATTCACCTTAAATTAGAATAATAAAAAATGAAATTGGTAATTACATTCAAAATTGATATCATCCAGTATTAACTTCAAGCCAAAAATTAATCATAACTATAAAAAATGACTGATAAAGCATGCATTGAAAAAAGTAAGGGCTTGGGACCGTTTTGGTTTTTGTTTTTTGCATATTTTTTAAGAACGTATTTGTTTGATGCATTTTTTAAGTAATTTTATCTTTTGCTTTCAAAAATAAATTAACCTGTTTTAAAAACACTCAAAACAACATGTTTGAGTGCTTTCAAAANCATCTTTTGCTTTCAAAAATAAATTAACCTGTTTTAAAAACACTCAAAACAACATGTTTGAGTGCTTTCAAAAACAAGAGCCAAAAACAAACATAATTTATTTCAAAGTAAAACAGACAAAACAAAATAAAAAAATAAAAATAAAAAAGAAAGGTGATTCAAAACAGCCATTAAACGTGCTTTTACTATTATTAAATAGATGTATTTCTCCTATATCAAACAACAAAAATATCTATATCATGTTGACTTCCCATTTCATGCTGAGCTTAAATTAAGTGAAAAAATGAACTTTAAACAGAAGTGAACCCAACGATTTTTAAATTTGAGTTTCAATCAAAACACAAGAATTGAAAGCACATCCATNGAAAAGTGATTCAAAACAGCCATTAAATGTGCTTTTACTATTATTAAATAGATGAATTTCTACTATATCAAACAACAAAATTATCTATATCATGTTGACTTCCCATTTCATGCTGAGCTTAAATTAAGTGAAAAACTGAACTATAAACAGAAGTGAACCCAACGATTTTTAAATTTGAGTTTCAATCAAAACACAAGAATTGAAAGCACATCCATTTTCACAGCAGAATTTCGCAATTCGTTTTGATAATACATTTGAATGAGGCTATTAATAATAGCCCAATCAAGCCAACTGCGTATGCTGGGCGTGTACCACAGTTCATGCCTCATAAAAACTGAATTCAATCATCCTAACAATACGTCTAAATAGAATAGAAAAATTTGAAACCTGGAACAAGAAAAAGAGCAATTTTTTTTATCTATCCACTCATCAGAAGTAATATAAGGATGACTCAAGTCAGCTTTTTGATGGCCAGAGAGAACTAAATGATTCTAAATTAATACATTCATTTCCCCGCCATCTAACCACCATCACACCCTCAGCCATTCACTTGCACATTAAAGCAAATGAGAACAAAAGCTTCTCTGAAACTTTTCGTGAGATTAAAGAGTCACGAAAGGTAATTGTTGTTTTATAATTGGCATTTCAAAAAGTATCAAACATCCTACATATTGATCACGATACCTACTTAAAAAAAAAGAATATCATTCTGCACAATCTGATACATATTACAGAATCTATTTATAATCTTAAATCTTAAATGTGATACATACTTTGATTATATTGATCATGGACTATTATCATTTTCGTTATTTGAAAATTTTGAATCTAATACATATTACAGAACCTATATATAAAAATAGATTTAAAGGAATGGCCAGAGGCTATTATACGAGCCTCCAACCACCCCTAATGTGTATAACAATTCGAGTACCACCTCCTTATATAAAAACTGCTAAAGCTTACAATAATTAAAAGGAAACTAAAAACCTTGTAAAGGGACGAGTAGACAATGTAAAGTAGTAAATTTAGATGATTTATATAACAGTTAGGTATTAAGGAAAAAGAGAAACATAGAATAGCTAAGAACAAATAGAAGTTCCATAGACCTCGATTACCCTAGTTATATTAGAAGTAACTTAGTTACATTAAAAGTAAAGCTAAAGCTAATATGATAATAGTTAAAGATAACAAGACAAGGATGGAAAGAACAATTTGGAAAATTTGTTAAATGGGAGATTATGAAAGAAAAATCTTTTAGAATGAAATAATGAACAAAATGATCAATTGCACTATTGATTAATCCATATATTATAGTTAACTATAAATAGGAAGCATAACGATAAAGTTCAGGCCAACATGAGCTACTTGATAAGATTAGAAATGCTATGAGAAATGCTGGATCAATTTCAAAAATAATAAAATAAATTCTTTCTAATGGAAGCTTGAATACAAAGAGGATGTTGCATTATTGGAGAAGTATTACATGTTCCATATTCAAGAAAAAAATTATTTAGAAAGATAGTGAACGTTATTAGAAAATTAAGCTTAATGTCATACTATGAAGATAAGAGAAAAGGTTATGAAAAACAATAATAGATATTGCATTAGATAGAAGAATCAATTTCGATGTATGCAAGGATAACCCATTATAAGTACAATTGTTTAGCTACGACAATAAAAGAAAAAACACTAAGCAAAGAAAATACCTTCATTTATAAATTATATATTAGGTTACAATGGGAGAGAATTGTCTCATTTTAAAAACATTTCAATCCTTTATCATAACATATCTTTATGGAGTTCCAAAAAAAAATTTCTACCAAAACAAAGTCACGCCAAAGATAAGGAAAAAGTTGGTAGATTTTTTGCATTGATTATGGAAATTCTTAGAAATTATATTCGAAGTCAGAAAACTTAGCATGAGCTATCTAGATGTGTTAGTTCTAATAGGAGAGCCATCTGTTGAAAAATACGAGTTAGAATGAAGAAGGTTTTAAGGTAGAATAGAACATAGGAGACTAAAAGAGTAAAGCAAAGTTCAAATATATGAAATGGAATTTTAATGGGACAGATTTAATGCTTTATGATTGAGAAAAAGTGATACTTGGATGTGATAGCTTACAAAAATTGGATATAACATACAAAATAATAAGAATATAAATAAAGGCTGTTTGCCAAAGAACATTGTCAGGAGTATTTATAGAGGCATATTTATAACAACTATGCTATATGGATCAAATTCAGAACAAAAATAAGTCATAAATAACTATATTGCGTGTGGCCAAAATTAAAATGTTAAAAGGCTGTAGTAAGAAAAAATGATGGCATGAGAAATGATCATATATAGGATACTAAAAGAGGTAAACCTTAGAAGATAGCTGATAGGAACTTCTGCAGAAATTAGAGTAAAATAAAATATTTTTGTTTCACCAATACCAAATAACACAACCCAAATACATAAAAAATAAACGACTACAATTCAAGAATTAGGCGATTTATCCCAAGCCTTAAGCCTAACATCTACAATTCACCATGTCTCGCAAACCCTAACCCTAAGATTCAAGACAACAATCACATATACCTAACCCAAAGCATATTAGCCTCATTTATACCCCACAATAATAACAAACAAATGACTAGATTGCTATTTTAGTCATACGCCTAACATAAGTTTTCAAACTATTTTTGCACGCTCGGTGTCGACTCAGTGGAGCACAAGACAGACAGTGTCATAGGCATGGGTTTAACTTTACTCCCCCCAATTCCATCTATCGAAGTTCGTTTCACCTATGAAGCAAGGGGTTGGATTCCCTTCCTCAACCATTTGATTTCTCTTCTTCCATAAGTCCGGCTCACCCCATAATCAACTCGCCCGTCCCCATAGACTCCTGAAGCACCATACGCCCGGAAGGTTGCCACAGCAAAAGCCACTAAAGCAGTTGGATGAAGCCCTCCTTTAGGCTCCCACAATCGTGGTTCCATGTTCTAGGTCGAAATCCTTCTAATCGATATTCTCCAACCCCAAATCTCAGCTATCCCATTCTGACTGCCGCCACTCGTTCTAAACCTCCAAATGTCACAATTCTTTCCAGATATTGTCACTTGAATCCATTCTTGACTCTTTCGCTCGATCCCGCCTACTTCGGTTCATTCCCGCCATCAGGATGTCATGTTATTCCTTCCAAAAGTTGTCGCTCAATTCCACTTCCAATTCCTGCACTAGATCTCACGAATGCAGATCCGCTAAAAGCAGCAACGCTGCANCGACTCTTTCGCTCGATCCCGCCTACTTCGGTTCATTCCCGCCATCAGGATGTCACGTTATTCCTTCCAAAAGTTTTCGCTCAATTCCACTTCCAATTCCTGCACTAGATCTCACGAATGCAGATCCGCTAAAAGCAGCAACGCCGCANGGAGAATCATCAAGTTTCTTCTAGGCTCAACAAAAAATTATATGAAGTTAGAGGAAGAATCATGAGACCTAAACCTCTTACATCAATATATGAAGCCTTCGATGAAGTATGACGGAAAGAAAGCAAGAAAAAACTCATAATGACAGGTAATCTCGTCACATCAAATGGTGACAACTCGGCTTTATACATCCACAAATCATCTCAAAATAACAAATCAAAGAGAAACAAGTTGCGGTGTGAACGTTATAGGAAGTTTGCTCATCAACAAGAATATATTGAAAAAATTATGGAAAGTCTGCAGATTGGAAGCCCAACAATGTCAAAGGTGATGGGAAAATCAAGCAAACATAGCATCAAAGGAAGAAGAGCCTCATGTACATAGTTCTTTTTTGCAAGGAACAGCTTGAAACTCTATAAAGACTTCTAAGACAATATTCTGAACCTTTTATCAGCCTCCTAGCACATCAAGCCAGTTTTCTGTCTACTCTTTTTGCTCTAAACAAAAAAAAAGCAGCCATGGATAGCGGCGATGTTGAAGCATATAATCATATGACAAATGATATCACTGCTTTCCAATCCTTCCATTCTTGCAAACACCATATTGCAGTTAGAACCTCAGATGGCTCCTTTCATTTGTGGAAAGAAGAGGAAGGGTAAAACTAACAAAAAAATCTTATTCTTCAATCTGNAAAATAATTTTATTTCACCAACACAAATAACACAACTCGAATACATCAAAGATAAACACCTATAATTTGAGAGGTAGGCGATTACTCCCAAGTCCTAACACCTGCAATTCGAGAGCTTAGTCGATCTCTCTCAAACCCTAACCTTAAAATTCAAGACAACAATCACACATAACCCAATTCTAAATATATTAGCCTTATTTACACCCACAATAATAACTAACAAATTACTAAATTGCTCCTTTATCCTTACGCTTAACAAAAGTATTCAAACTATTTCGACGGGTGGGTTGGGCGTCAACTCGATGGAGCACGAGGTGAACGGTGTCGTAGGTGTGATCTAACAATAACATCNTTAATAATTTTATTTCACCAACACAAATAACACAACTCGAATACATCAAAGATAAACACATATAATTTGAGAGGTAGGCGATTACTCCCAAGTCCTAACACCTGCAATTCGAGAGCTTAGACGATCTCTCTCAAATCCTAACCTTAAAATTCAAGACAGCAATCACACATAACCCAGTTCTAAATATATTAGCCTTATTTACACCCACAATAATAACTAACAAATTACTAAATTGCTCTTTTATCCTTACGCTTAACAAAAGTATTCAAACTATTTCGGCGGGTGGGTTGGGCGTCAACTCGATGGAGCACGAGGTGAACGGTGTCGTAGGTGTGATCTAACAATAACATCATGAAAATGGACTAGCAAAAAAAAAAAAGAGCAGAAGATGCAATAATAAAATGAGCAGATTTATATATTTTGAGTGAACTTAGTAAAGGTCAAATAACAAAATTTCGGCAAAAAAATGCGGGCAAATATATAAAAAGATTAAGATTCATATAGCTGACCCCAAAAAGTTGGGACAGAGTTATTAATAATGGTTAAAAATCACATTGCCATGTAGCTTGTGACAAACAAATACGACATGAAAGCTAGCACTTCCTCTTCATAAGTTACTTCTGAACTTGAAATTAGGATGTTGGGTTCTTCTTTATATGAATTTTCTTCTTGCATTACCAATCACAAGCTACATGGCAATAATTTCGTCCAATGGTCTCAGTTCGTGTTCATGTACATTTGTGGTAAAGAAAAAAATAATATCACTTGAAGAAAATCATGCACCACAAATTACTAATCCTAAATAACCAACATGAAAGTTTGAAGATCGTATGGTATGCATGGCTTGTCAACTCCATGACCACAGAAATTCNAATTTCGTCCAATGGTCTCAGTCCGTGTTCATGTACATTTGTAGTAAAGAAAAAAATGATATCACTTGAAGAAAATCATGCACCACAACTTACTAATCCTAAATAACCAACATGAAAGTTTGAAGATCGTATGGTATGCATGGCTTGTCAACTCCATGACCACAGAAATTAAAAAAACGTCCTACTATACAAAATAACAAAAGAAATATTGAATGTCACAAGAGAAACATATTCAAATATTGACAATATCTATGAGTCGTTTGACATTGAAACTACATTACATGACATGACGTAAGGTGAGTTGAATGTTACTCAATACACAATACTCTCACCAAATATTCGCTCCAACTAGATATGTATGAATCAGAAGACTCTGCTCTTTATAAAACAATTGTTAAAAAAAAGAGAATCATCAAGTTTCTTCTAGGCTCAACAAAGAATTAGATGAAGTTAGAGGAAGAATCATGAGACCTAAACCTCTTACATCAATATATGAAGCCTTTGATGAAGTATGACGGAAAGAAAGCAAGAAAAAACTCATAATGACAGGTAATCCCGCCACATCAAATGGTGACAACTCGGCTTTATACATCCACAAATCATCTCAAAATAACAAATCAAAGAGAAACAAGTTGCGGTGTGAACATTATAGGAAATTTGCTCATCAACAAGAATATATTGAAAAAATTATGGAAAGCCTGCAGATTGGAAGCCCAACAATGTCAAAGGTGATGGGAAAATCAAGCAAACATAGCATCAAAGGAAGAAGAGCCTCATGTACATAGTTCTTTTTTGCAAGGAACAGCTTGAAACTCTATAAAGACTTCTAAGACAATATTATGAACCTTTTATCAGCCTCCTAGCACATCAAGCCAATTTTCTGTCTACTCTTTTTGCTCTAAACAAAAAAAAGCAGCCATGGATAGCGGCGATGTTGAAGCATATAATCATATGATAAATGATATCACTGCTTTCCAATCCTTCCATTCTTGCAAACACCATATAGCAGTTAGAACCGCAGATGGCTCCTTTCATTTGTGGAAAGAAGAGGAAGGGTAAAACTAACAAAAAAATCTTATTCTTCAATCTGTGCTTTATGTTCCTAAACTTAACTGCAATTTCCTATTTATTAACAAACTTACTTGTGACATGAATTGTGTTGCTAAATTCTACCATAATTTATATGAATTTCAAGTGATTGACTCGAGGAAGGTGGTTGGCAGTGCTAACATATAACATGGACTTTATCTGCTCATTAGGAGTTCGACTTCAAAAGGACTGTCTTGCCATTCACAAGCATCTGAGTCAAGTCGTGCATCTAAGTTTTGTTGCTCATTAGTGTCAAATTATGTTATGGCATCCTATTTTTATTATCTTGAAAAATTGTATCATCGTTTATTTATCAGCAAAAAAAGATCTATTTTTTATCAGCGTGGGACTTACCAACTTCGTAAACATTTTCGACAAGTGTACTCAAGCATAAATTACAAAACAACACATCCTTTTTTGTCCATTGTTCATAATGATATATGAGGGCCCTCAAAATTAAAAAAAATACAAAAGGCGCTAAGTGATTTATCACCTTCATTAATGATCATACTAGAATCAAATAGATCTTTCTCATGAATGAAAAATTTGAAACTACCAAAAATTTTAAAGTCTTCCACAACAAGATTCTCACCAAATTTTGGAGCAAAACTCAGATTCTCAAACTGATAATACAGAACACTACTATCAAAAAATGACAACATTCATATATGCTCTTATGTAGATACACCCCAATAAAATGTCGTTGCTGAGAGAAAGAATAGACATTCCTCAAAGTAGCTCGTTCAATTCTATTCACCAACAATGTACCCAAATACTTTACGGAGATGTAATTCTCACATCCACTTATCTCATAAATAAGATGCTCAGCAGAGTGCTAAATTTCAACAACCTCTCAACACTCATAAAATCCCACCCCACATTCAATCAGTCACCTCTAACCTACCACTAAAGGTTTTGGTTGGATTGCATTTTGTTCATCTACATCAATCACTCAGGCTAAACTTGATCCAAGATCAATCAAATGCATCTTGGTGAGATACTCTAAAAAAGAAAGTGGTATAAACTCAAGTAACGCATTTTATAGCTCCATGGATGTCACGTTCTTTTAAAATCAATCATATTACCCAAAATATAAATTTAAGGGGAGAGTTGGAGAGATTATTAGGATTTGGGGCACATTCAGGAACATCAAACTCAACTCCTTGTATTCCTGATGAACTCACTCTTATCCCCACTATCGCAAATCAACATGAAAATGAACCTACACAACTAAATTCTCCCACAGCACCCACCAGAAACCAAGAACTCTTTCTGAACACCAGAAAGAAATAAAGAAAAATCTAGTG
>JXCR01146162.1:194825-248901 GCA_002079205.1 Phalaenopsis hybrid cultivar
TTTAAAAAAAATTCTAAAAATTAATTGTTTAATACACTTACTTGGATATGTTGAGACAAATGTTATCAAGGGGACCTTCTAAAATCATCCAAAAATGGAACCAAAATCTTTCTGAAATGTTCTACACAAAGCTATAATTCACTCCGAAGGCCCTAGCAAATCATGGAAGGCTTTGGATATTAAAAGAATACTCTATAAGTCTCAAGAATTTTGTAGAATCTTTTAGATACTTCAGAAATAATCTAGAAGTCTCTAGATCTCTCTGAAAATTATGAATATTTAGGAGTACTGTTGAGTCATGTAGAAGTATCTAAAATCACAGGGGAATATCTTGTAGTGTGTTTTTTTAATAATACACTAGAATAGTTATGTTGCTATATAGCTCTCTAGAAGTTTCTAAGTTTAGAACTATTCCTTAGCGTTCTAGAATATTCTTAAAGAGGTCTCCATGGACTATAAATAAAGATAAGCGCCACCTCATTTGGTACACACAAGTTGAGAGTGAGTATAAGTATTGTAATAACATTTTCTTAGTACGAAAATCATTTTTCCAAAACTTCTAATCTCGCCTTACAACCATCCCATATTCTTACTATAATCCTGTAAGTGTGAGTGAAAAGTAAGGCTTAGCATTTTCTAAGTACCAAAGCCACATATTTATAGAAAGATTAGGTGCATGATAGTTGATATCAAAGCCTTGGCTTAGAGTGGTAAAGGTGTTAAGGATCAAGAAGCCAAAACCAAGATCACTAATGTAGAGTCATCTTAATAAGTTTGGGGTCATGAGTAGCAATGAGACACAACAACACCAAAGCCACAGGATAAGTCCAAAGACATACTTTCTAATTTAGAGGCGTGCTCAACTCGAATGAAAGAAGATAAGGGCAAAATGGACGCATACATGGATAATCAAGATCTATAGGTAGATGTTTTGGAGAAAAAGTTTGTCAAATCTCATGACAAAATGTATGAAGCCTTAGCTGCAATAGAAGAATCCAATAGGGCAGACATACATGCTCATACAGATGAAATTATTGTTAGGTAACTAGGATGCGAGAGGCTTGTCAAGAAGAACTGAAAATTATGGTCTTCCAGTTGAAAGTGACGTTAACACAATGACAGGAGACATAAGAGGACTTAGCCTTGTCCAAGAAGACTATTCTAGATAGCCTAACTGCACGCATGAAAAAAACTAGATGAATTGACATACCAAAGCGAAAGAGTCTTGCAGGCACTAGGAATGCTCGAGAAGTAGATAACTTTTTATGGGGGTGGGCTAGAACAATTTCAAAATGTTTTTGCATTATGGGGAAAGAAGCTAAAATCAAGAATGCAGCATTGGACCNAGAGATGGGAATATTGTGCAAACCAATAGATACTCCTATGGATCCTAATCGACGGTCCTCAAAAGGAGAGGATAACACCACAATTAAAAAAGAAATGTATCAAAGATTTATGGGAAAACTTATTTATCTGTCACATACGAGACCTGACATTATTTTTTCTATGGGTGCAGTGAGTGAACATATAAACAATCCAAAGGAATATCATCTAGAAGCATTCTTTCAAATCCCAAGGTACTTAAAGATGACTCCAGAACGTGGATTGATATTCATAAAAATTGAGAACCATGATATTGAGATATATACTGATACTAGTTGGGCATGAGAACCGACTAACATAAAATCTACCACAGTTTACTGTTCATTTATATGGGATAACCTAGTTAATTGGAGAAGTAAAAAGCAAGCAGTGATGACAAGAAGTAGTGTGGAGTAAGAATATCCTGCCCTCGCCTAACAATTTGTGAAGGGATATGGCTAAAGAAATTACTAGTGGAACTTCATATGGAAAATAAAAGCACTATTAAGATGTTTAGTGATAGTCAATTAATTATCAGTATTTCAAGGAATCCAATCTACCATGATCCAATCGAGCATATCGAGATTGGCATGCACTTCATCTCTGCAAAGGTCATATTCCAACTCACTATCAGATTGCTGATATTCTTAACATGGCACTTTCTCGGCACCACGTCAGTGATCTCAGCAACAACTTTGACATATATGACATACAACCCAACTTAAGGGAGAGTGTTGATATACAGATAACCGTGGACCACATGGGCCCACCCACGGTTTAGGAAACCATGAATCCATTGTTACATTTGAGGGGGGGAACTATTCACCCTTAACCATCCNAATACTAGTTGGGCATGAGAACCGACTAACATAAAATCTACCACAGTTTACCGCTCATTTATATGAGATAACCTAGTTAATTGGAGAAGTAAAAAGCAAGCAGTGATGACAAGAAGTAGTGTGGAGTAAGAATATCCTGCCCTTGCCCTAACAATTTGTGAAGGAATATGGCTAAAGAAATTACTAGTGGAACTTCATATGGAAAACAAAAGCACTATTAAGATGTTTAGTGATGGTTAATTAATTATCAGTATTTCAAGGAATCCAATCTACCATGATCCAATCGAGCATATCGAGATTAGCATGCACTTCATCTCTGCAAAGGTCATATTCCAACTCACTATCAGATTGCTGATATTCTTAACATGGCACTTTCTCGGCACCACGTCAGTGATCTCAGCAACAACTTTGAGATATATGACATACAACCCAACTTAAGGGAGAGTGTTGACATACAGATAACCGTGGACCACATGGGCCACCCACGGTTTAGGAAACCATGAATCCATTGTTACATTTGAGGGGGGGAACTATTCACCCTTAACCATCCCTTATTACGTTTTTTTTATCATCTTATTTAAATTTTCTTCTAACTGTATGAGAATTAGTCTGNAATAATACACTAGAATAGTTATGTTGTTATATAGCTCTCTAGAAGTTTCTAAGTTTAGAACTATTCCTTAGCGTTCTACAATATTCTTAAAGAGGTCTCCATGGACTATAAATAAAGATAAGCACCACCTCATTTGGTACACACAAGTTGAGAGTGAGTATAAGTATTGTAATAACATTTTCTTAGTAAGAAAATCATTTTTCCCAAACTTCTAATCTCGCCTTACAGCCATCCCATATTCTTACTATAATCCTGTAAGTGTGAGTGAAAAGTAAGGCTTAGCATTTTCTGAGTACCAAAGCCACACATATTTGTAGAAAGATTAGGTGCATGATAGTTGATATCAAAGTCTTGGCTTAGAGTGGTAAAGGTGTTAAGGATCAAGGAGCCAAAACCAAGATCACTAATGTAGAGTCATCTTAATAAGTTCGGGGTCATGAGTAGCAATGAGACACAACAACACCAAAGCCACAGGATAAGTCCAAAGACATACTTTCTAATTTAGAGGCGCGCTCAACTCGAATGAAAGAAGATAAGGACAAAATGGACGGATACATGGATAATCAAGATCTATAGGTAGATGTTTTGGAGAAAAAGTTTGTCAAAGCTCATGAAAAAATGTATGAAGCCTTAGCTGCAATAGAAGAATCCAATAGGGCAGACATACATGCTCATACGGATGAGATTATTGTTAGGTAACTAGGATGCGAGAGGCTTGTCAAGAAGAACTGAAAATTATGGTCTTCCAGTTGAAAGTGACGTTAACACAATGACAGGAGACATAAGAGGACTTAGCCTTGTCCAAGAAGACTATTCTAGATAGCCTAACTGCACGCATGAAAAAAACTAGATGAATCGACATACCAAAGCGAAAGAGTCTTGCAGGCACTAGGAATGCTCGAGAAGTAGCTAACTTTTTATGGGGGGGGGCTAGAACAATTTCAAAATGTTTTTGCATTATGGGGAAAGAAGCTAAAATCAAGAATGCAGCATTGGACCTCACAGATGTTGTCATGTTATGATAATGATGGTGAAAGAACACATAGGGAGGGAAACATGCATGATTGATACATTTGATGCTTTCAAGAATGAGCTAAAAAGGCAGTTTTACCTAAGTAGTCCAAGAGCGTTTGAGACTGTCAAGGACTTCACCAATCCTGCGATAGAAATCCCCAATATGTCCAACAAGGATTCACTCATTTTTTCTTCATNAAATCAAGAATGCAGCATTGGACCTCACAGATGTCGTCATGTTATGATAATGATGGTGATAAGAACACATAGGGAGGGAAACATGCATGATTGATACATTTGATGCCTTCAAGAATGAGCTAAAAAGGCAATTTTACCTGAGTAGTCCAGGAGCATTTGAGACTGTCAAGGACTTCACCAATCCTGCGATAGAAATCCCCAATATGTCCGACAAGGATTCACTCATTTTTTCTTCATGAATAGGCTATAGAAGAAGCATCGTGGTATGCGAGACCTTATACCATTGTTACCAATAAAAGTCTAATTGACTATTCCAACCTAAAAGAGCCATACAAGAGCAAGGATAAGAAGTGTGGTGTAAAGGAAAAAATAATCACGGCACCACAAAGGAGAATCAAATTTCAAAATTACTCCAAATTCAGGGAGAAAGACGAACCAAAAAAAAAACACTAATCAGTCTGCTCCAAAACATGATTATTTCTTAGGGCATTTACAACATACCACATGATTGTTATGTATTTATAAATGTAACACCTAAACATCATATTTACATGCATAACACAAATCTTTAAAATCACAACAAAAATATAATTATCACTATTTTTAAATAAAAGTGAAATACACATTTTCATGCATAGGTTTATGATATTAATATATTATAAGTAATATCAAACATCGGTGTTAGATATGTAACAACAAAAATTGAGTGGTATTTAGGTAAATTCCTCTTATTTCTTATGTGGTGGTCCTCATTACATAAGAGCGTCCAAAAACAAAGGCATGTAATGCACTAACTATTAAGTTTGAAGAACAAAAGGCAGAAAGCATAAATAAGGATGCTCGTTGTGGGACCTTGCAACTCCTTAACGACTCAACCCATCCAAAGTTCTCCAAAATTATAAGCCAAGGGATTGCTTATTGTGGATCTCACCCGTATTAGAAGGGGCATTAAGGCATTGATCGACATGGGGGTAACACACAACTCCATCGCCATAAAGGAAGCCAAGGTATTGCATCTTAAGATAGTTGACATAAGAGGAAAAATGAATGGCGGTCAATTTCAAAATACTACTTGGAATGATGTTCTTCAACAAATTCAATGCATCTTCAATTTCCTTTGCCAACATAATTTGCATCTTAGATAGGGATAAGTCTTGTGAGAGCCAACAAAAAAAACTACCAAATCTGATGCAAATGTATTATCAACAATGCAATGCATGAAAGGCATTAGGAGAGAAGAGAGTTATTTAATCATCTTAAAAAAAAGCATAATATTGAAGAGCCGCTTCCTCAACCCACCTTACCTAAATAAGCAAAAGTATTTGGAGAAGATAAAAAAGGTTTTTACTATGGAGCAAATAGAGGAAGTGTGGTAGCTGATGAACGAAACCAAAAAACCAAAACTGTGATTCCATAATCCTCAAGTGAAAGTGATCAAGTAGTAATAACTATACAACCTTGGAGTAGCAGAAAGTCTAAGGATGATTGGTGGCACTCCAAAGATAGAGATTTAGCATTACACAAAGGAAAGGTGATATGAGGGCATCAAGAGCTATGGTGGAGGAGAAAGTGATGCCCCACCAATGATCAAGGAGGTTAACCGCACATTCTTGGGCATTTTGAAATGAGTGCAATCAAGATGATCTTTTAATATCATCTTAAAATGGAATCACAATATTCTAGAAAAATTCAAAGAAATCTACACAAGTCTAGAACTCATCCGGAAGGCCCTGGAATGTTTTGAAAGACTTTTGATATTATGATAATAATCTTCAAATCTCTGAAACTCTTTAGAATCATTTTATACTTCATGAATAAATTGAAAGTCTCTAGTTCTCTCCAAAATATTAAGAATATATAAAAGTAATGTAGAGTCATATAAAAGTATCTACGTAATGTAAGAATGTCTAGTAGTGGGTTTCTTAAGAATACTTAAGAATTGGCATGATTGCACTGTAGCTCTTTAGAAATTAATAAGAAAAGAAATATTTCATAGAGTTCAAGAGTATTCTTGAAGGGGTCTTCTTAGACTATAAATAGAGGTAAGAATACCCTCATTTGAGACACATAAGTTGAAATTAATACCAAATTTTGTAAATCTCTTTTTTATTAAAAAAGTTCTTTTCCCAAAGCTTCCACCATTGCCTTTCCACTATATCACACTTTTACTAGTCTCTTGTGAGTCTAAATGAAAACCAAGGCTTAATTAATATTTTGTAAGTGCTAAGACCATATGCTTCTTGTAGAAAGATTAGGAGTGTGATATTAAGCATCATAATGTATGTAGTTGGTCTTAGCTGAAAAGAAATGAGCTAAAATATCAAATAAACTTTGGGCTCCAATGATGATTGAAAATCAAAATCATAGAGAACATCTAGAAAACATAATAAAGCAGAAGTGTTTGGGTTAATAAAAGAAACATTAACCAAGTAATAAGTGCAAAATATTTCTAGAGCTAAGGAAAAGAGTCCAGATGGATGTTCAACTCTCCTATAAATCCCAAAAAAATTGCCACATTGGATGTCCATGTAAGGCTGCCATGCCTCCCAAACTCTGCATTGGCGGGAGGGCCTGCAGTTCTATAAACCAAATTGGCATCCTACAAAGCTAAATGAAACCCAATGATTAATATATCTATGTATATTATGAAAATGCTATCTGTAAATCTTCCTGTAATTGGATATACTACAAAAGCATTGTGTCCCACTAATTTAAAATAAACCTTGTCACTTCCTCTAACTCAAGTACCTATTTCTGTCACTGCCAATAAATATGAACTCAAATTGCACAACCTATCACTATAACTAAAAAATTTGCATTATTTGTTTCGACAAAAATGCTATAATTTCTTTTAAGAACATGTAAAACATGACAATTTACTATTGAATTCCACTAATGTTGAAAAAATAATAGCAAAGACAGTAACATCCATCAAAAGTTAAAACCACATGTACTCATCAAACAGCAAACAAACCCCAACAAATCTAATCGCCACTTTCCAGGAAAAGAAAAAAAAAACCACGTTCGATAAACAGTTCACAATGTACAAACTACAAACAAGTAGCACATAAAAGAGAACAAAATTAACGATTACAAAGCCAAAAAAAAAAAAAACCATACCGGTATCCTGTCCTCGTACTTCCTCATGATCCTCGCAGATTCTTCCTTTCTCGTCACTGTCATTCGAACGAACTAATTTCAATAAGAGAACAGGCACAAATCTTAATCAAAAGAAAACGGTCTGATCATTTGCATAAAAGGAAAACAAACCCAAGCTGTGCTCCTTCTTGTAGGAGCCGCTGCATCCCTTATCGGCCATCTCCACAGCTGCAATCGTCAAACGAAAACACAAAAGAGCATCAACCTAGTAACCTAATCCCCAGAAATCTTTCATAAACAACAAATCATCTACAAACAAACCAACTAAAACCTTCAAGAAGAAACTAATCAAATGACCGTGTGGATTTTCAGTGGCTTTCAAACAAGAAAAGAGAAGAAAACTAGCAAAAAGGCGAAACTGGGAGTTAGTTGGTGGATTTAGTTGAGATTTATTTCTAGAGAAGATGAAGCGAAAGACGCCATCGGAGCATAAGAATTGAAAAACAACAGAGTACAAACCTTGAACGATTTGCTTACTTCCGAAACATGACATTATGTGATCTTTTCGTCCTTCTAACTGTTTGCTTCCGCCATTTTAAACTAAGCAACAAGAATCTACGATTTCAATCTTGCTCCGGAGTTTATTTTTATTATTCCCCACATCAACTGCAAATAAAACATAAATATTCAAACTTTTTCGCTGAATTAAACTCTTAAAGATCCCATCCTAAACCCTTCTACACATGAAACTATTGCACTATCCTTGTAAACAAAGCTTTGCTTGCATTCATATCTCATTCTAAGTAAGTGGAGAAAAATTATTATGTCTGGAGTCTAATAATGAATCATCTCCACGTAGAGTTGACAAAAATAAACTTGTTTCTTGTGATCTGGTCCGATAACACAGAGGAATATTTTTCTCGTATTATTCTACGTTATCCAAATATTGTTGTGGTGGTATTGATGCGTTATCATGTTATTATAACCCCAAGGATTTTCCCAGAACACAATAATATATAAATATCACCACAATAACACATAAATAACGCGGGGGAATATTCTCAGTGCTAAAATGATTTTTTTAATTTTTTTATCACTTTCACATGAGATAATTTCATTGGACTCTTAACATATCTCTACGCCCAGAGTTCAGACGTAATATTTGTTCATAAGTGGAGGTATGACTATTGATATTGGTCTATTTGTGACATCAACTCCTAAGGAGGAAAAATTTATTTTTTAAAAAATAAAAATTTTACTTTTTCTCTTAATGAATGAGTTTGCGTGATATAATAATAATGACATTATTTTATATTTGGAATGCTACTTTTGGAATGAATATTACATTTAGTAGCATGGCATTTACATAGCTAACACATATGTAGCACAAATTTTAATTTTTACTTGCATGGCACAAATCTTTAATGTCACATAAAAAATATTGCCATCAGTTACTTTTTAAAATTAGATAAAAGATTCATTACACCAAAGTGATATAAATGTAAATATGAAATTTTATGTGTTAGTTATGTAAATATACTGAAATTGTGGAAGTAAATTTCCCAATTTTTTTATTCATAATTCTTCTTCTCTAAGAAATGTTTACCAATTTTTTCTCTTATATATTTGAATAAAGAAAGAATAAACATTATAGTCGTGCAGGCTTGGAGCTTAATAAATTAAGGGTCTATTTTGCGCAGCTTATTTGGGCGTTTGGTGTTTTGAAAACATCAAATTGTCGTTNCTGGAGGAGAAAGTGATGCCCCACCAAAGATCAAGGAGGTTAACCACACATTCTTGGGCATTTTGAAATGAGTGTAATCAAGATGATCTTTTAATATCATCTTGAAATGGAATCACAATATTCTAGAAAAATTCAAAAAAAATATACACAAGCCTAGAACTCATCCGGAAGGCCCTGGAATGTCTTGAAAGACTTTTGATATTACGATAATAATCTTCAAATCCCTGAAACTCTTTAGAATCATTTTATACTTCATGAATAAATTGAAAGTCTCTAGTTCTCTCCAAAATATTAAGAATATAATGCAGATTCATATAGAAGTATCTACGTCATGTAAGAATGTCTAGTAGTGGGTCTCTTAAGAATATTTAAGAATAGGCATGATTGCAATGTAGCTCTTTAGAAATTTATAAGAAAAGAAATATTTCATAGAGTTCAAGAGTATTCTTGAAGGGGTCTTCTTAGACTATAAATAGAGGTAAGTATCCTTTCATTTGAGACACATAAGTTGAAATTAATTCCAAATTTTTTAAAGCTCTTTTTTATTAAAAAAAAGTTCTTTTCCCAAAGCTTCCACCATTGCCTTTCCACTATATCACACTTTTACTAGTCTCTTGTGAGTCTAAATGAAAACCAAGGCTTAATTAATATTTTGTAAGTGCTAAGACCATATACTTCTTGTAGAAAGATTAGGAGTGTGATATTAAGCATCATAATGTATGTAGTTGATCTTAGCTGAAAAAAAAAGAGCTAAAATATCAAATAAACTTTGGGCTCCAAGGATGATTGCAAATCAAAATCATAGCGAACATCTAGAAAACATAATAAAGCAGAAGTGTTTGGGTTAATAAAAGAAACATTAACCAAGTAATAAGTGCAAAATATTTCTAAAGCTAAGGAAAAGAGTCCAGATGGATGTTCTACTGTCCAATAAATCCCAAAAAATTGCCACATTGGAATGCCCATGTAAGGCTGCCATGCCTCCCAAACTCTGCATTGGCGGGAGGGCCTGCACTTCTATAAACCAAATTGGCATCCTACAAAGCTAAATGAAACCCAATGATTAATATATCTATGTATATTATGAAAATGTTATCTGTAAATCTTCCTGTAATTGGATATACAACAAAAGCATTGTGTCCCACTAATTTAAAATAAACCTTGTCACTTCCTCTAACTCAAGTACCTATTTCTGTCACTTCCAATAAATATGAACTCAAATTGCACAACTTATCACTATAACTAAAAAATTTGCATTATTGGTTTCGACAGAAATACTATAATTTCTTTTAAGAACATGTAAAACATGACAATTTACTATTAAATTCCACTAATGTTGAAAAAATAATAACGAAGACAGTAACATCCATCAAAAGTTAAAACCACATGTACTCATCAAACAGCAAACAAACCCCAACAAATTTAATCGCCACTTTCCAGGAAAAGAAAAAAAAAAGCCACGTTCGAGCAAAAAACGATAAGGTTCCAAGAGATATCCTGTGGAGAGTTCTCGAGAAGAAATGTGTTGATATGACTTATATTCAAGNGAATTCCACTAATGTAGAAAAAATAATAACGAAGACAGTAACATCCATCAAAAGTTAAAACCATATGTACTCATCAAACAGCAAACAAACCCCAACAAATCTAATCGCCACTTTCCAGGAAAAGAAAAAAAAAACCACGTTCGATAAACAGTTCACAATGTACAAACTACAAACAAGTAGCACATAAAAGAGAACAAAATTAACGATTACAAAGCCAAAAAAAAAAAAAACCATACCGGTATCCTGTCCTCGTACTTCCTCATGATCCTCGCAGATTCTTCCTTTCTCGTCACTGTCATTCAAACGAACTAATTTCAATAAGAGAACAGGCACAAATCTTAATCAAAAGAAAACGGTCTGATCATTTGCATAAAAGGAAAACAAACCCAAGCTGTGCTCCTTCTTGTAGGAGCCGCTGCATCCCTTATCGGCNGCCAATAAATATGAACTCAAATTGCACAACCTATCACTATAACTAAAAAATTTGCATTATTTGTTTCGACAAAAATGCTATAATTTCTTTTAAGAACATGTAAAACATGACAATTTACTATTGAATTCCACTAATGTTGAAAAAATAATAGCAAAGACAGTAACATCCATCAAAAGTTAAAACCACATGTACTCATCAAACAGCAAACAAACCCCAACAAATCTAATCGCCACTTTCCAGGAAAAGAAAAAAAAAAAGCCACGTTCGATAAACAGTTCACAATGTACAAACTACAAACAAGTAGCACAAAAAAGAGAACAAAATTAACGATTACAAAGAAAAAAAAAAGCAATACCGGTATCCTGTCCTCGTACTTCCTCATGATCCTCGCAGATTCTTCCTTTCTCGTCACTGTCATTCGAACGAACTAATTTCAATAAGAGAACAGGCACAAATCTTAATCAAAAGAAAACGGTCTGATCATTTGCATGAAAGGAAAACAAACCCAAGCTGTGCTCCTTCTTGTAGGAGCCGCTGCATCCCTTATCGGCCATCTCCACAGCTGCAATCGTCAAACGAAAACACAAAAGAGCATCAACCTAGTAACCTAATCCCCAAAAATCTTTCAGAAACAACAAATCATCTACAAACAAACCAACTAAAACCTTCAAGAAGAAACTAATCAAATGACCGTGTGGATTNAATCATTTGCATAAAAGGAAAACAAACCCAAGCTGTGCTCCTTCTTGTAGGAGCCGCTGCATCCCTTATCGGCCATCTCCACAGCTGCAATCGTCAAACGAAAACACAAAAGAGCATCAACCTAGTAACCTAATCCCCAGAAATCTTTCATAAACAACAAATCATCTACAAACAAACCAACTAAAACCTTCAAGAAGAAACTAATCAAATGACCGTGTGGATTTTCAGTGGCTTTCAAACAACAAAAGAGAAGAAAACTAGCAAAAAGGCGAAACTGGGCGTTAGTTGGTGGGTTTAGTTGAGATTTATTTCTAGAGAAGATGAAGCGAAAGACGCCATCGGAGCATAAGAATTGAAAAACAACTGAATACAAACCTTGAACGGTTTGCTTACTTCCGAAACATGACATTATATGATCTTTTCGTCCTTCTAACTGTTTGCTTCCGCCATTTTATACTAAGCAACAAGTATCTACTATTTCAATCTTCGTCCGGAGTTTATTTATGTTAGTATTTCACATCTACTGCAAATACAGCATAAATATTCATATTTTTCTTTGAATTAAACTCTTAAAGATCCCATCCTAAACCCTTCTACACATGAAACTATTGCACTATCCTTGTAAACAAAGCTTTGCTTGCATTCGTATCTCATTCTAAATAATAAAAAAAAAAACTCATTTTTCTTGTGATCCTGGTTACGCAGAAGAATATTCCTCCCATATTAATCCGATTTATTCAGGTGTTATTGTGGTGATATTGATGTGTTATTGTATTATTATAACATCGGAAATATTTTCATAACACAATAATACATGAATATCACCACAAAAATACTGGAATAACACGAGAAGTATATTCTCATATGTTAAAATGAATTTTTTTTTTATTTTTTTGTCATATCTATGTGGTCTGATTTCATTGTAATCCGGACATACTCCTATGTCTCCAGACTTAATATTTGTTCATAAGTGGAACAGATATGACTACTGATATTAGCCTCTTGTGACGTCAACTCCTAATGAGGAAAATTGTATTTTTTTTAATAATAAGTTTTTTACTTTTTCTCTTAATGAATGAGTTTGCGTGACACAATAAGAATGACACCATTTTATATTTGGAATACTGCATTTTATTTTGGAATGAATACTACATTTAGTAACATGAAATATTATTATGGGGGCATTTACATAAATAACACATATGTAGCACAAATTTTAATATTTAATTGCATGGCACACATCTTTAATGTCACCTAAAAAATATTACTATCAATTACTTTTTAAAAATTAGATAAAGATTCAATACGTCAAAGTGATATAAATGTAAATGTACCAAAGTGATATAAATGTAAATATGAATTTTTTTGTGTTAGTTATGTAAATATATTGAAATTGTGGAAGTAAATTTCCCAAATTTTTTATTCATAACTCTTCATCTCTAAGAAATGTTTACCAATTTTTTCTCTTATATATTTGAATAAAAAAATAATAAACATTATAGTCATGTAGGCTTGGAGCTTAATAAATTAAGGGTCTGTTTTGCACAGCTTATTTTAGGCTTTTGGAGTTTTGAAAAAGTCGAACTCTTGTTTGGTTATCGTGTTGGAATGGAGGCCCAGAAATGCGTGACGGATTTTTTTAAGGAATCACGACTGCGGGATCGACCTAGCGGTCCGCGTTTCATCATAGCTTATTACTGTTGAGCCCCTCGATCTCATCCTTGTTCTCGCCTCGTTGTCTTAGCTCTGCGATCGAATTCCATACCCGCGCCTCTCTCATCTACCCTTCTCCTCTCCCTTCTCCGTCTGTGGTTTGGTTATTAGCCCCTGTCTTGGAATTTCTCTTCGAGAACGTTCTGCACACAATCACTCTACCTTCTAAGTAGTGAGCGGATTAGGTAATCCCTCTTACGACTTATACTTTCTCTGGGTCTTCTTCCATCTAAAGAATTGACGGTGTCCTTCTATATTTGTTTTCTTGGATTTTTTTCCTCAATTTTGCGAAATTTGTTTTGATGATTCTTGGTCTTGGTTTTTGGAGAATAGTTCTGAAGTTTGTTGATGCAGATTGACGATTTTCTTTCAAACATTGCATGGCATGCATGAGTACATTGTGGAAAAGCTCTTTCCTTATGTATAACATGTTTCTACTGGATTTTCGTGAACCCTAGAGTATTTGCAAGTGAAATCTTGGTATAGTGTTACTCATCGTGCTTAGAATGGTAAAATATCAGGGTAATTAGCATTATAGATTTTTTTAGCATTCAAAACCCTTTGAGATTTGCTTTGAGCAATTATTTATGTACTTACCTATTGTTGGAGGCTTTCTTTTTTTTGTTTTTTTAATGGGTCAGTGTCCTGCTAGCTTGGTTTTTTGGTGCAATTTTTTGTTATTCTCCTTAGTCGTGCATGTGTTAACTCCTAGCTACAACACTTGATATTAGCTAAAAGAAAGAGAAAGATTTGTATTAATTGTTAGTTGAATGCTTTATCAGTTATGATTTCTTGCTAATTCTTTGATGGGGTGGAAACCTAATGATTCTAAGGGCAATTATCTTAACTTTGTCATAAGTTCCTAAAAATTTTTGTATTCACATATCAAATATATTTTGTGATGGTGATGAACTATTAATTATTAAATATTGAAAAACATATAATGGTAAAAAAATTTGTTTTTTTCCCAAATTTTTCGGTGTTAACTTATATTAAATTACCACTTAAATTGATCATACATAAAATAGAAACTATAATAAGGTTTCTTGTTAAGTTACTTGTGGTTGACATGATCTCTACGGATGGAGGAGATCTACATGTTATCTTCTATTGGTATTTAATGTGAATGTTTTTGTTCTTATTTTGTAATGCAAATTAACATGTTGAGTTTGTCAAATGTTACGTTTTTTTGTTTAACTATCAGTTCTTCAATTAGTTCTTACATGGCTAAGATGAAAGAAGAGGATCCGTCAGCAACGTGGAATAAGAAAGTTACATACATTTTTTGTGATCTTTACATTAAAGAGATTGAGGCTGGTAATGGACCGACCACATACTTCAACAAGGAAAGATGACAAAATATTTTGAAGAGGTTCAAATAATTGACTGTAAGGAAATATGATAGGCTAAAATTCAAGAAAAAGTGGGATCAATTGAAGGAGTGGAAGTTATGGATAAAGCTGAAATGGGGATCTGATGGATTGGGTTGGGATCCCATTAAGCGTACCATTGATGTTTCAGAGGACTGGTGGAATGAGAAGTTAGAGGCAATAATGATGGAGTAACATGTATTTTTTGCTCATTATCATTTTTATTTTGTTATAACTAATATGACACCTCACCCCTTCCCCCCTCGCCCCCCNTATTTATGTATTTACCTGCTGTTGGAGGCTATCTTTTTAGTTGGAGGCTTTCTTTTTTGTTTTTTAATGGGTCCGTGTCCTTCAAGCTTGGTTTGTTGGTGCAATTTGTTGTTATTCTCCTTAGTCGTTCATGTGTTAACTCTTAGCTACAACACTTAATATTAGTTAAAAGAACGAGAAAGATTTGTGTTAATTGTTAGTTCAATCCTTGATCAGTTATGATTCCTTGCTAATACTTTGATGGGGTGGAAACCTAATGATTATGTGGGCAATTAACATAAAATTTTCCTAAGTTTCTAGGAATTTTGGTATTCACATATCAAATATATTTTGTGATGGTGATGAACTATTAATGATAAAATATTGACAAATATATAATGGTAAGAAAATATGTTTTTCCCCATTTTTTTTTTTGTGTTAGCTTACATTGATCATACATAAAATAGAAACTATAGTTAGATTTCTTTTTACATTACTTGTGGTTGACATGGTCTTTATGGATGGAGGAGATCTATCTATTATCCTCTATTGGTATTTAATATGAATTATTTTGTTCTCATTTTGTAATGCAAATTAACATGTTGAGTTTGTCAAATGTTACGTTATTTTGTTTAACTGTCAATTCTTCAATTAGTTCTTACATGGCTAAGATGAAGGAAGAGGGTCTGTCAGCAACGTGGGATAAGAAAGTTACATACATTTTTTGTGATCTTTACATTAAAGAGATTGAGGCCGGTAATATACCTATCACATACTTTAACTATGAAGGTTGGCAAAATATTTCAAAGAGGTTCAAATAATTGACTGTAAGGGAATATGATAGGCTAAAATTCAACAAAAAGTGAGATCAATTGAAGGAGTGGAAGTTATGGATAGAGTTGAAATGGGGATTCGTTGGATTGGGTTGGGATCCCTTTAAGCAATAATGATGGAGTAACATGTATTTTTTTTGCTCATTTTCATTTTTATTTTGTTATAACAAAGATGCCACCTCCCCCCACGACATTGTGGGCAGTACCAGTTGCAAAAAAAATTAAGGTACATGGTATTGAGCTAGACTTTGAAGATAAATTAGATATAATGTTCAAGGGTGTTGTCGTGAAGGGTCAGCATGAGGTCAACCCAAGTTAATAGGGGTTTGTAGGTATCTCAGGTGACTTGCCACCCGAGCAGGTAACGAGTTCTGGTGAAAGGCCTAGCATAAACCCTGGGGAGGTCGAGTTCACGTGTCAATCAAAGAGGTGTAAGGTGGGAAAAAGGAGGACAGAAAAAGATGTTTTCGTGAAGAGCTTGATAGATAGATTGATAGAATTCTTTGTAGCTCCGCCACCTCCTGCTACAGCTGACACCACCATCGATGATTTTTTTGTGGTTTTAGATCCTGACCAGAGAATGTCTTTTGTGGTTCGACGATTTCTCAACATGACAATGTTGCTCGGGGTTTGATGGTGTCCCAACCAGTCAACATCACTCATGACATGTTTCTTTTGCATTTTAGAATTAATATTATCATCCTTTTATTAATTATAATTTCAATATGTTTTTTTTATTAGGTATCTTGATACGCACTTTTAAGTGAGTTGTATATCATAAGCATTACCCTTACATTAATCAAAATCATATTTATGAAAAAAAAAATTATAGTGAGATATTGCACCCAATCCTCATCAAAATAATCATTTTTAATCTAGTTAATAATTGCTCATAAAAAATTTAATTCAAAAGAGAATGATGATTTTATTATTTCATATCTTGAATCACATTTAGTTTATCATAATTTTCCTAACAACATTTAAGGATTTATTTAAATTCAAGTTTAAAATGTTATATCATTATAATATCTCAATATTAATTATCTCACCTATTATAACAACATTCAAAATTAATGTAATCAATAAACTCAACATGAAGAGGCTTGTTGGATATATATATATATATATATATATATATATATNTGAAGATAATTTGAATGTAATATTCAAGGGTATTGTCGTGAAGGGTCAGTATGCGTTCAACCCAAGTGAACAGGGGTTTGTAGGTATCTCAGGTGACTTGCCACCCGAGCAGGTAACGAGTTCTGGTGAAGGGCCTAGCATAAACGTTAGGGAGGCCAAGTCCACGTGCCAATCAAAGAGGCGTAAGGTGGGAAAAAGGAGGACAGAAAAAGATGTTTTTGTGAAGAGCTTGATAGATAGAAGTCTTTGCAGCTCTGACACCTCCTGCTACAGCTGACACCACCATCGATGATTTTTTTGTAGTTTTAGATCCTAACCAAAGAATGTCTTTTAGATCCGTAACTCATGACATGCTACTTTTGCATTTTAGAATTAATATTGTCATCCTTTTATTAATTATAATTTCAATATGTTTTTTTTATTAGGTATCTTGATACTCACTTTTAAGTGAGGTGTATATCATAATTTTGTACTCCTATGAAGTGGTTTTTTGTTCACAATTGTCAACGTGTGGTCGTTACAGTTCTAGTGCAAACAGTAACACTGTGGAGTGCCAGAATGACCATTTATCCAAAAAGGCTGAAAATATGCTATTTTCCAAACGCACAAAACAAACAGCTAAACAGTTTATCCAGATCAAGGGAATAATGATCATTTATCCAAAAATAGTTGTAAATCAGTTGTATTACAAAAGCACAAACCAAACAGCCAACCAGCTTAGAAAATAAGCTGCTTATTAAGATAAGTTGGATAAGTTGCAGCAGCCCCAAACAAATCCTAAGTATAATATCTTTATTTTTTGAGTTTTCTTTTGGAGATATAACATTATTATTACATTAATCAAAATCATATTTATGAAAAAAAAATTATAGTGTGATATTGCACCCTATTCTCATCAAAATATTCATTTTTAATTTGTTTAGTAATTGCTCATAAAAAATTTAATCCATAAGAGATTGAGGATTCTATTATTTCATTATCTTGAATCATATTTAGTTTATCATAATTTTCTTAACAACATTTAAGGATTTGTTTAAATTCAAGTTTAAAATTTCATATAGTTATAATCCCTCAATATTAATTATCTCACCTATTATAAAAACATTCAAAACTAAAGTAATCAATAAACTCAACATAAAGAGACTTGTTGGATATATATATGATTGCATATATATATTCAGAAGATTAGATGTTACCTCTATTAAAATTTTATGATTAAATCATTCGAGGTTTATAAAGTTATCAGTCTAATTATTAGGAAGCCTTGGATTTGACTAGAGGACTTTCTTTAACAGCCACAAGTTATTTTATGTAGAAAACTTCTAAAAAAGCATAGGCTAAAGGGTATGATAATCTATAGTCAAATCCATAGCTCATTAAAAATTATTGATTGTATGGAATGTTATTTTAATGTTAAAAATGAAAAAAAAATAATAATATGAAGCATTGTCCCTAGGGTTAAATTGAGTAGTTAGGTTTTTGTCTATATAAACTTTACAAATAATTTATTGTCATTCTTCTAATAGAATTTGATAACTAAGGGTGTAACTTTTCTACCCTTTGGTTAATTTAAATTAACATTTTTATAAAAATAATATATTATTTCTCCTTTACATTTCTTGTGTTAGTATGTTTTTTTAATGGTGAAAGAAATTTTTTTTTCGAATAAAGATGGGAAATAAAAAAGGGAAACATTGCAAGTAGGTGAACTACTCATATTCATTAGCTGATCCATAAAAAAACTTATCTAAAATGCACAAATAATGAGAGAATATCCTTCATAAGGTAGTGAGACACCTAAAATATATAGTCTTTATGTTCATATTTTATATCTATTTTTGAGATATTGCGCTTTAATGAAAGGTATTTGTGTGTTTTTCTTTCATGTACAATCAAATGGATGAAAAATGGTGAAAGAAGTGAAAATGTATCAAATTTGGAGCAAAAATAAATAAGGTGTGAAATTGAACTGTCACGCCTAAACGCCCTGAACTGGCGCTTACGCGCCAGTGAAACAGAAAGAGCTGCGCCTAAGCCCCCAATACCCCGTGCTTAAGCGTCAAAAGTAGTAACTTGATGATTCAATGAATTTTGATGAATTTTTGAAGAGGTGTTTGAAGCTACCCTTGATGAAAATGTGGGAAATAGTTAATGGACACAAAAATTCATTCAATTGGCTTTTGAAATGAGACAACTTCTAAAAGATTCATTGAATGTAGACACATTTTGAAGAGACACCAAGAAACCTTTTGGAAAATTATAAAATAAGACTTGGATTGAAGAAGAGAACCCCCCTCCCCCCAATTGAGCCAACCCCCATTTCAGTCACGATACGTTGTCGCCGCCACCACTATTCTTTTTATTTTTGGTTGTAAATAAGATGTCTATGGAAAGAAAAGAGATAAAGATAGCTTGACCCCAAGAATCAAACTACCCAACATGGGTGTCTTTGCTTCTTTTTAACTCAGAGTTTCCAACTTATTAATTTGTATATATATCATAGTATGATTTCTTTTTTCAATTAAATCTCTCTCCTCGATCATTAAAAATAATTTGAAGAAGAAAAAAATGGAATGATGAGAATGTACGCCACAAATAGATAAGAAAATTTAAAAAAATTATGGAGAGCTTACATAAGATAATCCTCAAGTGTTAGGTCGAGAGTATATGTCCAAAACAGAAACAGATCAAAATATCTCAGAACACAATATCCATGAAGAGAACCCCTACATAAGCAACTCATAACGAGAGAACCAAAAAGAACATTTTTGTTTCAAGGATATGGGCAACTCTTAAAGGGATATATCTCTTTAGTTAATTACATCTTGGGTGATACCAAAGAATACTCTCGATAATAAGGGTCCTGCTAATATTTTTATGATAACTAATGAAAATAGAAATATCAAAATTATGCAATTATCTCAACCAAGAGCATTTTAAAGGATGAAAACGTGGGAATCAGTTAATAAGAAGATTACACTTATCAAAAAATAAGAAGATGTCTATGGAAAGAAAAGAGATAATGATAGCTTGACCCCAAGAATCAGGCGACTTGATAGAAACATGCATGTACTTCAAAGTGGAACATTTTTGAGTGAGGCATAGGAAATAATCAGGTCGACTTGATAGAAACATGTCTGTACTTCAAAGCTCACTAAGCCATAAGGTCAGAGGGTGAATCATATATCCCAAATGAGTGGTGGCTTATCAGTAATCATGGTTGTCGAGAAGAAATCAATGAAGTTACAAAGAGATGGCTGGCTCAAAGGGAGCTCAACAATAGAAAGGTAGAGAAATCCTACTCAGGGTAGAAATAACTGTGTTAGGACTCCAAGGGTTCATCATCCTAAGCTATTAGGATCCTAAGTTCACTTGGTCGTGAAGGTAGTTGACTTAATCCAACATGAGGCTCCTTATTAGCAATCCATGAGTTGCATAGTCTAAGGAAACCTTGGTATCCCTAAGGTTAAAAAAAAGAAATCTAAAGCCCTATGATTCTCTAGAGGAAGAATATGTAGACATGAGACTTTCTCCTTTGAAGAAGTAATAAGGATGCCTTTAAAAAGAGACGAAAAGTGAAGCCCAACTACAAAACTAAAGACACCCTCAAAAAGTACTTGCACCTTGTCTGGATCAGGAAGCCTCCAACATCCTCATCATGCTAGATGACCACCTATTTATAAATCTTATGCTTGGCCTATCGGATTGGAGAAGCATGAGGGCTCCTCCTCGGGACATGTAGAATGACGTAATTATCTAAATCTATCCTAATGTAGAGGTACTACTAGTTATGAGTGAAAATATAGGCATGCATGTAGCCCATTTTAAAACTGGTACAAAGGTCATGCAACAAAGTAAAAGTATATTAAAAAATGATTTATTTTAATCCAAAAATTTAATTTATCTCAATCTTTTACTATTAGTATTTTCTTAAAAAAAAGAGAATATTTTAGGTACTTAAAGAGCTTAAATTTTAATTTTCATGATTCCCAAACAAAATCACAATTAAAAGAAAGTGAAAATATCAACATAGATCATAGTAAATCAAGCCAAATGAATAAAAATAATAGGTTGGTGTCACTGGGTCAAGAACACATCCTAGAAAGAAAAAACAACGGCAAAGATCCATGTATACATACATGGTCCTATCTCTTTACAAGAACAGAAATCTAAAATTAAGATACAAGACACGAGCTAATAGCTTTTGGTCTCCATCACATGGCCCCCGTGACCCAACCTGCAATTACACAGTTATTTACTTTCCAAAAGCTGACCAAAAGCCTGACCCAATATATTTTAGCGGCTAGTGTGTACAATAGATATGTTATAGAGCTTAGAATTTGATAAATAGTTTACACACTAGAGGTACTACGTAAGTATATGTATTGTTTCAAGTAATATAGGATTTTCTTTTAAAAGCCCAGTATCGATCCCTCAGAGAAGGTGAAACTCTTTTTATCCAAAAATTTTTTTATGATTTAGGAAAACCTTACTTAAACTCCAAACAATTATCTAAAAAACATGACAGCAAGTTCAGGTGTAAAACAAGGTTACCAAATTCCTACTAATTCTATTTCAAAGCTTTAAAGAAAATATTATTTCTAAACTAGTTTTATGAAGAAGAGTTTAAATTATGTTAAAGTTCTTTTCCTTTGCAAAGTGATCATAATCAAGGTAGAAATCAAATGTTTAAAGGTTAAAAGGTAGTTTTGTGTCAAATATGAGCAATCATATTATTTACCCTCTCCCGAGTGCATAATGAACATTGGTTAATCTAAAGTTAAGTTCCTTGCTCTCAGGCTATGTTGGATACGTTCTAGCCTCACATCTTGATTACCTACTGTGCCCTCTATATAGGATTAACCCGTCTTTAGGTTCCAAATTTTGAATCAAGTTGATTAAGGTTTTAGCCTATCACCCTAGAATCATCAATTTATGTCCATCAAAACTTATCTCCCTATCTATTTGCATTAACCCATGGATTATCTTCTCACCCACGATATTAATGTGATTTGAGGAACTCATAGCCCTTCCGGGTCATTTTGGATTTACAATAAGTTTTAAAGTATCAATTGGCTGGATTGAGCATGTAAATGAAGTACGAAGCAATGAATCATCACAAGTATGAAATAAGAGAAATCTTAAAAAATTGTAATCCTACACATGATTTCTTCTTATTGTAAGGAGAAAGATAAGGGAAACTACTCATAATTCATGGGGATAATACAATAGAACATGATTTATATTAAAAATCTAAGTCTTCACAATAAAATAAAACTCAAACAAAAATATAAAGTGCTTATCTGAGACTTCTACCCAAGCAAATCCTTTGAAGTTCCTTTGATTTATTAATCCAATAGACACATCAAAACACACACTACAACGACTCTCACTCACAACTCACTTACACACACAAGAGAGCCTCACACCCCCTCCTTAACTCTTCACCACCAACCAAAAAGCCTTTCCGCAATACCACACTCACACACGCACCCCCCCACACACACCTTTTTGATTAGCCAATTGTACCTTTAAATAAAACTTTTAAAATAAAAAAAGAGTCACTTCAAGCACCTCTTAAAAATTCATCCAAATTTATTGCACAAAAGTCCAAATCGTTTCTGGCGCCAGCCTTCCAGAAACCTATTTTAACTACCTGGCACCTAGGCGCTAGGTCGCTTTTTGCTCCTTTGCTCTATTTGACCCTATTTTGCTCCATTTTTGCTCATTTTTCTCTTAAACTCCTTCTCTTGTACTTGAAATAAAAAACACACAAAATACTTTCAATTAAAGTGAAATATCCTTAAAAATGAGTATGACATGTATATATAAAAATAACACATTTTAAGGCGTATCAGTTCCTGATACATCAAAAATATATGCATTTTTATACCCATTTTTTGTGATATTGCACTTTAATGGAAGGTATTTTTTATTTTTTATTGCAGGTTATTGATTTTGAGGACTTGGAGCAAAAAGAAAGCAAAAAAGATGAAATTTGGAGCAAAAATGAAGAATTTCAAAATTTGTTCAGCGCCGATGGCGCCGTTTGACATAAACTTTGGATTTAATTACGGACCTCTGACACCGACAGCACTAGGATGGGCGTCGATGGTGCCAGTGTCGGTGGAAGCCCCGTTTCTAAAAGATTCGACAAATTTGGACGCTTTTTGAAGAGCTTTTGGATGCACCTATTGGAGAACCGACCTAGGCTCTATTTAGGACAACAGTTTGATCAAAACCCCCCCTTTGCATCATTTCAAATTCTCTCACTCATTTTAACACACCTACATTCCAAGCCATTCCACACCATTTAAAATAAACTGTGATGGTTTTTCAACTCCGCTCTTAATTTACTTTTCGATCTGACCAATTGAATTGTTAAAATATGTTGTGAAACATATGAGCCGGGAAATTGAGTATGAGTTCTGCAACAGAGTGAGAATCACATTTAAGTCCATGAAGTAATATTTCGTTTATGGGATTAAGTACAAATAAATAGGGAAATATATTTTGTTGGGTGTAGAATTGGAGATTTCTAGGGTGACAGATTGAAAATCTTCAATTCAATCTTAATGTTTAAAAGCTAAAGCTAGAGTTAGCCTTTAAGGGAAGGGAAGTGGGAGCTCTGGAGTGGGAGCCAGTATCCTCCTAGCCTAGCCACGGATTTAGGGACTAAACATAAGATTAGCCAATAATTTTCTATAACACTGAATCAGGGTAGAGAATTAAAATGACTCCTATTTGGCACAATATATTTCTGAACCATTTATCTCATCTCATTTCACAAAAAAACTCATTATAGTGGGAAAGATGTTTTTTCACATTAGAAAACTTCATCACATAAACAAACTTTAATAGTTTAACAGTTATTAATTTTGAACCTTGCTTTTAAATTCTACTAGCAGTAAATAATTCAACTTTGATAGTATCTTAAACATTCAAAATTAGTGACAGTAATTTCGTTTGATTTCTATAAATTTCCTAGTTAATTTATCATTTTCAAATTTAAACCTTCCCCGTAGGATCGATATTTGGGACTTGAAAAGAAAGTCATATATTACTTGATAACGATACATATACTTACGTAGAATCCCAACTTTAAGAGCTTAACGTTATTTTTCATAAAAATACCACATCTTTTTGACTTCGTTGCAAAGCGGAGTCAACTTTATATATTTTACACAACTATATTTTCATTCGGGATCAAGTTTTTGGCACTATTGCCGGGGAAGATAACAGTAAATTAAATAGATTTGGAAAAAATAGGAAATTTAGAGATAAACATACACAAAATACAAAATATATAAAAAAAAATTTATAAAATAAAAAAAAATCCAAAAATATATAATTATTTATTTAAGAGTATTTTAAAGAATTTTTTTTATTTATTATATTTATTTATGTGAAATACTAGATCTGAAGGTTTAGTATCTTAAGATTCAGAATTAGAACGTACTATTAGAAAAAATCAAAAACAACAAAAAGAAATTAAAGTTTTGAACAAAATGACGAATAACTTAGATAATCAAATAAATGAAAATCGAGAAAGACCATTAAAAGATTATGCTAATCCAACAACAGATGAACTTAACTTCACTATTCAAAATTCTGATGTTGTTGCTAATTTATTTGAGCTTAAACTTGCTATTATCCAAATGGTACAAAATAATCAGTTTGGAAGAACACCTATTGAAGATCGTAACTTACATCTTGCTAGTTTTTTTGAAATTTGTGTTACTTTTAAATACGACAGTGTCTAATGATGCTGTTAAGCTTAGACTTTTTCCTTTTTCATTAAGGGATAAAGTCAAAGCTTGGTTAAACTCATTAGCACCTGGATCTATCAGAACTTGGGGATACCTATCACAAAAATTCTTGGCTAAATATTTTTCACCCTGAAAACCGCTAAGCTTAGAAACGATATTACATGTTTTTGTCAGTTTGAACAGGAATCAATATATGAAACCTGAGAAAGATTTAAGGATCTCCTTAGAAAATATGCACACCATGCTTTACCAGATTTGTTAATAATTCAAACTTTTTACTAGGATCACTTAGATCTATTATAGATGCTGCTGCTGACAGATCTTTAATGTCAAAATTTTTTGATGAAGCATACTATTTAATAGAAGAAATGACTACTAATAATTTTCAATGACCCTCTGAATGGGAAAATCCTAAGAAAGTAGCTAGTATTCATGAATCTGATGCAATGTCTATTTTAGCATCTTAAATTGCTGCTATATAAAAAAAATTGATAAAATTGGAGTGAACTATTCTCGAATGCTACCATTATTGGAGGAAAATTCACTAGAGCAGATAGTTTGTACTCAATCATCTCATGAAACTTTGAATGTTATTAATAATAGAAATAACAATCCTTATTCTAACTATTACAATCCTGGATGGAAAAATCACCCTAATTTTAGTTGGAATAATTATAATAATTCAATGAGTCCCTCAAGAAATTTAAACAATAAAGGAAATCCTAATTATCGACCTTATTATCCTCCTAGATTTGACTCTAACCCTAACCCACAAGTTAAGGAAAAGAAGTTAATGATGGAAGAGGTAATGTTGAATATTGGAAATTAAATACAAAATCAAGGGGTTGCTATTAGAATAATTGAAAATCAATTATGGCATATTGCTACTGCATTTAGTAATAGACCTTCAGGAAATCTTTCGAGTACGGTGGAAGTTAATCCCAAAGATCAAAATAAAGAAAAAATTAAAGCAATTCAATTACAAAGTGGAAAAGAAGTTGAAACAAGAATCCAAAGAGAAATAAAAGTTGATAAGGAGAAGGAAGAGATGGAAAGTGACCATAATGAAAGTGAACAAACGCAAGTTCCTTTAGAAAAACCATCACCTCTATTTTCTCAACGACTAAAAGAGAAGAATAAAGATAAATAATTTACAAAATTTTTAGAAATCCTTAAAAAGTTAATGATAAATATTCCTTTCATTGAGGCTTTGGAACAAATGTCAAGTTCTGTAAAATTTATGAAAGATATACTAAACAAAAAAAGGAAGTTTGTAGATCATGAAACTGTTGCACTTAGTGAAGAGTGTAGTGTTATTATCCAAAAAAAGTTTCTTGAAAAGTTAAAAGATCCTGGTAGTTTTACTATACCTTGTGCAATTAGTGAAAAATTTTATGGAAAAGCCTTATGTGATTTAGGAGCGAGTATCAATCTTATGCCTCTATCAATCTTTAAACGTTTAGATTTAGAAGAGATTTCCCCTACTACTATAACTCTTCAGTTAGTTAATCTATCAATCACTTATCCTAAATGAGTTATAGAAGATGTAGTAGTAAAAGTGGATAAATTTATTTTCCTTATAGACTTTATAATATTAGATATAGAGGAAGATAAAGAGATTCCTCTTATTTTGGGGAGATCATTTCTTGCAACAGGGAGAGCTGTGGTAGATATGTGAAAAGGAGAATTAATAATGAGAGTTAATGATCAAGAAGTAAAATTTAATATTGCAAAAGCTATGAAAATCCCGCAATAGAAAAGGACGATGAATGTTTTATGATGGAAGTTACTGATTATTTAAGTAATGAGCAATTTAAGAAAGAGTTTAAAGAAAAATTAAAACAAGAAGAATTTAGTGAAAATGAGGATGAATTAAAAGAAGAAAATTTAGATTATATTCAGGACAAATTTGAAACCCTAGATTTGTTAGAAAATGATAATAAAAATTTTATTTCTTCAAGTATTAAACCACCTGAATTTGAACTGAAAGTATTACCTGCTTATTTAAAATATGTATTTTTAGGAGAATCATCTACATTGTCTGTTATTGTATCTTCTGAGTTAACTGAAATTCAAGAACAAAAAATAATAAAAAATGTTAAAAAGATGTAAAAAGGTTTTTGGATGGACTTTAGCAGATATTAAAGGAATTAGTCCTTTAATTTGTATGCATAGAATTTTATTAGATGAATAATACAAAACTAAAGCTAATCCACAAATGAGATTAAACCCAATAATGAAAGAAGTTGTTAAAAAAGAAATTTTAAAATATTTAGATGCTGGAATTATCTATCCTATTTCAGATAGTGTTTCGGTAAGTCCAATTCACTGTGTTCCAAAGAAAGAAAGAGTGGTCGTTGAAGTAAATGAGAAAAATAAATTAATTCCAATAAGACAAGTTAGTGGTTGGCGAATTTGTATAGATTATAGAAAATTAAACATGACCACCAGAAAAGATCATTTTCCTTTACCCTTTCTAAATCAAATGTTGGACAGATTGGCTGGAATTAAATATTACTATTTTTAGATGGATATACCGATTATCATCAAATTCCAATTGCTCCTAAGGATTAAGACAAGACAACATTTACAAGATCTTATGGAACAATTGCTTTTCATAGAATGCCTTTTGGGCTATGCAATGCACCAGCAACATTTCAAAGATGTATGATGTCAATATTTAGTAATTTTATTGAGAATAGAATGAAAGTATTTATGGACGATTTCTCTGTGTTCGGGACTTCATTTGAATTATGCTTAAATAATTTAGAAAAAGTTCTAAAATTATGTGAAAAAATCAATCTAATACTAAATTGGCAAAAATATCAATTTATGATTGCAGGAGGAATTGTACTTGGACATAAAATTTCTGAAAATGGCATAGAAATAGATCCTGCAAAAATTCAAGTTATTGAAAAATTTCCACCACCGACTACAATCAAAGGGGTAAGAAGTTTTCTAGGACATGCTGGGTTCTAGGGTTCTACAGATGTTACATAAAGAATTTTTCAAAAATAACTAAGCCATTATGCCAACTTTTAGAAAAAGATACAAATTTTGATTTTAATGAGGAATGCATAAAAACATTTGAATTATTGAAAGAAAAATTAATCATTGCACCTGTAATAATATTTATGAACTATTGAAAAATCATATGATTAGCATAGTGCATACAGATCATTCTGCTATTAAATACTTAATGCAAAAGAAGAATGCTAAACTAAGGTTAATTAGATGGATAGTTCTATTGCAAGAGTTTGATTTTTCTGTAGTTGATAGAAAATAAAATGATAATCAAATAGTTGATCATTTGTCTAGACTGGAAAAAGAAATATTAACTTATTTTGCAAATGAAATTTTAGAAAATTTTCTTGAAGAACAATTATATAGTATTGATGAAATAGATACACCGTGGTGTGTCGATATAGTAAATTATATTGTAAGTGATATTCTAACACCAAATATTAAGAATCAACAATTAAATAAATTTAAGTATGATTCAAAATTCTATTTTTGGGATGACCCATATTTATGTAAACAATGTAAAGATCTAATTATTAGAAGTGTGTGCCTTATGAGGAAACTCAACAAATAATTGAAAGATGTCATGATTCTGAATTTAGAGGATATTTTGAAACAAATAGAACTGCTTATAAAATTTTACAAGCTGGATTTTATTGGCCTACTCTTTTTAGAGATGTTAATGAATATATTAAAACATGCGATCAATGTAGGAGAGTAGGAAATATTTCTAGAAGAAACAAAATTCCTCTAAATTACACATTGGAAGTTGAAATTGCAAGTAAGAAATATTTGTAAAAGAAAAGAAATGCCTCTAAATTACACATTGAAAGTTGAAATTGTTGATGTGCGGGGATTTGATTTTATGAGACCATTTAGGCATTTATTTGGAAACTTATATATATTACTTGTTGTTGATTATATGTCCAAATGGATTGAAGCTGTTGTTGTACCTAAATGTGATGCTAAGAGTGTTTCTAAATTTTTAATTAAAAATATTTTTACAAGATATGGATTGCCGAGAGTAATTATTAAAGTGTTTCTAAATTTTTAAATAAAAACATTTTTACAAGATATGGAATGCCGAGAATAATTATATAAATTTTTAAATAAAAATATTTTTATAAGATATGAAATGCAGAGAATAATTATTACTTATGGAGGATTCCATTTTAGAAATAAAGAGAATCGAGAAAGTGATAAAGAAATATGAATATTATGCACAAATTTTATACTGCTTATCATCCTCAGACTATCGATCTAGCAGAAATATCAAATCGTGAAATAAAGTGAATTTTAGAAAAACCTGTAAATCACTATAAATTGGATTGGTCTGCTAGATTAGATACTGCATTATAGGCATACATAACTGCTTATAAGACTCCTATAGGAATGTCCCCATACAGACTTATTTTTTTGCAAAACAAGTCACTTACCAGTAGAATTGGAGCATAAAGCATTTTGAGCTATTAAGGAATTTAATTTTAATCTAAAAGATGTGTTTTGCAACTCAATGAACTTGAGGAGATTAGAAATGAAGCATATGATAATGCGAAAATCTAATTTATTACAACTCAATGAACTTGAGGAGATCAGAAATGAAGCATATGATAATGCAAAAATCTCTACAACTCAATGAACTTGATGAGGTTAGAAATGAAACATATGATAATGCAAGAATTTATAAAGAGAAAATGAAAATATGACATGATCGAAAGATTATTAATAAGAAGTTTGAATCTAGAAAAAAAGTTCTATTATATAATACAAGATTGAGATTATTTCCAGTAAAACTGAAATCCATATGGTTATGACTATTTAAAGTGATTAAAGTATATCATTATGGAACTGTTGTTATTAAGGATCCTAAAACTGGAAAAGATATTTAAAGTTAATGGGCATCGATTGAAACATTATTATGAAGGACACATACCCAAATTTAAAGAAATTTTAATGTTAAGTCAACCCAACTAAATCAAAGGTATGTCGGGCTGACGACGTTAAACCAAGCAATTTATGGGAGACAACCCATATATATATATATATATATATATATATATATATATATATNATTAAAATTTTATGATTAAATCATTTGAGGTTTATAAAGTTATCAGTCTAATTATTAGGAAGCCTTGGATTTGACATGAGGACTTTCTTTAACAACCACAAGTTATTTTATGTAGAAAACTTCTTAAAAAGCATAGGCTAAAGGGTATGATAATCTATAGTCAAATCCATAGCTCATTAAAAATTATCGATTGTATGAAATGTTATCTTAATGTTAAAAATGAAAAATAATAATATAATGAAGCATTATCCCTAGGGTTANAAATGTTATCTTAATGTTAAAAATGAAAAATAATAATATAATGAAGCATTATCCCTAGGGTTAAATTGAGTAGTTAGGTCTTTTCCTATATAAACTTTATAAATAATGCATTGTCATTTATCAAATCGAATTTGATAACTAAGGGTGTAACTTTTCTGCCATTTGGTTAATCTAAATTAACATTTTTATAAAAATAATATATAATTTCTCCTTTAGATTTCTTGTGTAAGTATATTCTCTTAATGCTGAAAGAATTTTTTTTTTTTCAAATAAAGATGGGAAACAAAAAAGAGCAACATTTCAAGTTGGTGAACTACTCATATTCATTAACTGGTCCATTGAAAGCTCATCTAAAATGCATAAGTAATGAGAGAATATCCTTCATATGGTAGTGATACACCTAAATCATACGATCTTTATGCACACATTTTTATACATATTTTTTAGATATTGTGTTTTAATGAAAGATATTTGTGTGTTTTTCTTTCAGATACAATCAAGTGGATGAAAAATGATGAAATGAGTGAAAAAGAATCAATTTTAGAGCAAACGTGAAGAAGGCGTGAAATTGAATTGTCATGCCTAAACGCACAGGACTGGCGCTTACGCGCCACTGAAACAAAGAGAGTCGCGCCTAAGAGCTCAGTACCCCGTGCTTAAGCGCTAGAAGTGGTTACTTGATGATTTAATGAATTTGGACGAAGTCTTAAAGAGATGCTTAAAGCAACCCTTGGTGAAAATGTGGGAAATAATTGATTGAGACGAAACTTCATTCAATTAGCTTTTGAAAGGAGACAACTTCTAGAAGATTCATTGAATATGGACACATTTTAAAGAAAAAAAATTGAATGATGAGAGTGTACGACATAAATAGACAAACAAATTTTTTTTAAAAAATGGAGATTTTATATAAAATAATCCTCAAGTGTTAGGTCGAGAGTATATGTCCAAAACAGAATCAGATCAAAATATCTTAGAACACAATATCCATGAAGAGACTCCCTACATAAGCAACTCATAACGAGAGAACCAAAAAGATTACTTTTGTTTCGAGGACAGGGGCAACTCTTAAAGGGATATATCTCTTTAGTTAATTACATCTTGGGTGATACAAAATAATACTCTCGATAATAAGGGTCCTGCAGATATTTTTATGATAACAAATGAAAATAGAAATATCAAAAGGATGTAGTTATCTCAACCAAGAGCATTTTAAAGGGTGAGAACGTGTGAAATAGTTAATAAGAAGATTACACTTCTCAAAAAAAATAAGAATATGTCTATAGAAAGAAAAGAGATAAAGATAGCTTGACCTCAAGAATCAGGTCGACTCGACAGAAACATGCATGTACTTCAAAGCGGCACTTTTAAGAGTGAGGCATAGGAAATAATTAGGTCGACTTGACAGAAACATGATTGTACTTCAAAGCTCACTGAGCCATAAGGGCAGAGAATGAATCATCATATCCCAAATGGGCGGTGGCTTATCAGCAATCGTTGTCATCGTGATGACATCAATGAAGTTACAAAGAGATGACTGGCTCAAAAGGAGTTCAACAATAGAGAAATAGTGAAATCCTACTCGGGTAGAGATAGCTGTGTTAGGACTCCATGGGTCCGTCGTCTTAAGTTATTAGGATCCTAAGATCACTTGGTCATGAAGGTAGTCGCCTTAATCCAACATGAGGCTCCTTATTAGCAATCCATGAGTTGCATAGTCCAAGGAAACCCTGGTATCCCTAAGGTTAAAAAAAATAAATTTAAAGCCCTATGATTCTCTAGAGGAAGAATATGTAGATGTGGGACTTTCTCCTTTGAATAAGTAATAAGGATGCCTCTAAAAAGAGAGGAAAGGTGAAGCCCAACTATAAAGCTGAAGACACTGTCAAAAAGTATTTGCACCTTGTTTGGGTCGAGGAGCCTCTAACATCCTAATCATGCTAGATGACCACCTATTTATAAATCTTATGCTTGGCCTATCAGATTGGAGAAGCATGAGGGCTCCTCCTCAGGACATGTACAATGACATAATTATCTAATTATATCCTAATGTTGAGGTACTACTAGATATGAGTGAAGATATAGTCATGCATGCAACCCATTTTAAAACTGGTACAAAGGTCATGCATTAAAGTAAAAGTATATTAAGAAAATGATTTATTTTAATCCTAAAATTTAATTTATCTCAATCTTTTATTATTAGGATTTTCTTTAAAAAAAGAGAATTTTTTAGGTACTTAAAGAGCTTAAATTTTAGTTTGCATGATTCCCAAACAAAATCACAATTAGAAGAAAGTGAAAATATCAGCATAACTCAAAGTAAATCAAGCCAAATGAATAAAAATAATAGGTTGGGTGTCACTGGGTCAAGAACATACCTTAGAAAGCAAAAACAACAACAAAGATCCATGTATACATACATGGTCCTAGCTCTACACAAGAATAGAAATCTAGAATTAAGATACAAGACACGAGCTAATAGCTCCTCGTCCCCCTCACATGGCCTCCTGTGACCTAACCTACACTTACACAGTTATTTACATTCCAAAAGATAGCCAAAAGCTTGACCCAATATATTTTTGAGACTAGTGTGTATAATAGATATGTTATGGAGCTTAGAATTTGATAAATAGTTTACACACTAGTTGTACTACGTAAGTATAAGTATCATTTCAAGTAATATATGAATTTTCTTTTAAAACCCCAGTATCGATCCCACAGAGAAGGTGAAACTCTTTTTATCCAAAACTCTTTTTATGATTTAGGAAAACTTTACTTAAACTCCAAACAATTATCTAAGAAATATGACAACAAGTTCAGGTGTAAAACAAGGTTACTAAATTCCTACTAATTCTATTTCAAAACTTTAAAGAAAATGTTATTTATTAACTAGTTTTATGAGGAAGAGTTTAAATTATGTTAAAGTACTTTTCCCTTATAAAGTGATCATAATCACGGTGGAAATCAAATGTTTAAAGGTTAAAATGTAGTTTTGCGTCAAATAGGAGCAATCCTATTCTTTACCCTCTCTCGAGTGCATAATGAACATTGGCTAATCTAAAGTTAAGTTCCTTACTCTCAAGCTATGCTGGATATGTTCTAGCTACTCACCTCTAGATTACCCACTGTGCCCTCTCTATAGGACTAACTGATCCTTAGGTTCCAAACTCTAGATCAAGTTGATTAAGGTTCTAGCCTATCACCCTAGAATCATCAATTTTATGTCCATCAAAACTTGTCTCCTTATCTATTTGCATTAACCCATATATTACCTTCTCACCCACGAAATTAATGTGATTCTTACTAGTTGAGGAACACATAGCCCTTCCGGGTCATTTTGGATTCACAATAAGTTTTAACATATCAATTGGCCGGATTGAATATGTAAATGAAGTACGAAGTAATAAATCATCACAAGTACGAAATAAGAGAAATCTTAAACAATTTTGATCATACACATGATTACTTCTTATTGCAAGGAGAAAGATAAAAGAATCTACTCATAATTCATGGAGATAACACAATAGAACATGATTGATATTACAAATCCTAGTCTTCACAATAAAATAAAACTAAAAAAAATATATAAAGTACTTATCAGAGACTTCTCCCCCACACACACATGAACCCCCCCCCCCCCCCNAGCCAACCCCCATTTCAGTCACCATAGGTCGCCGTCGCCGCCACTTTTCTTTTTATTTTAAGTTGTAAATAAGAAGATGTCTATGCAAAGAAAAGTGATAAAGATAGCTTGACCCCAAGAATCAAACTACCCAACATGGGTGTCCTTGCTTCTTTTTAACTCAGAATCGCCGACTTATCTATTTGTATATATATCATAGTATGATTTCTTTTTTCAAGTAAATCTCTCTCCTCGATCATTAAAAATAATTTGAAGAAGAAAAAAATTGAATGATGAGAGTGTACGACATAAATATACAAATAAACTTTAAAAAAATATGGAGATTTTATATAAGATAATCCTCAAGTGTTAGGTCGAGAGTATATGTCCAAAACAGAATCAGATCAAAATATCTTAGAACACAATATCCATGAAGAGACTCCCTACATAAGCAATTTATAACGAAAGAACCAAAAAGAATACTTTTTGTTTCGAGGGCGGGGGCAACTCTTAAAGGGATCTATCTCTTTAGTTAATTACATCTTGGGTGATACCAAATAATATTCTCGATAAAAAGGGTCCTGCTGATATTTTTATGATAACTAATGAAAATAAAAATATCAAAAGGATGCAGTTATCTCAAAAATAAGAGCATTTTAAAGGGTGAGAACGTGGGAAATAGTTAATAAGAAGATTACACTTCTAAAAAAAATAAGAATATGTCTATGGAAAGAAAAGAGATAAAGATAGCTTTACCCCAATAATCAGATTGACTAGACAAAAACATGCATGTACTTCAAAGCGACACTTCTATGAGTGAGGCATAGGAAATAATTAGGTCGACTCGACAGAAACATGATTGTACTTCAAAGCTCACTGAGCCATAAGGGCAGAGGGTGAATCATCATATCCCAAATGGGCGGTGGCTTATCAACAATCGTTGTCATCGTGATGACATCAATGAAGTTACAAAGAGATGACTGGCTCAAAGGGAGATCAACAATAGAGAGGTAATGAAATCCTACTTAGGTAGAAATAGCTGTATTAGGACTCCATGGGTCCGTCATCTTAAGTTATTAGAATCCTAAGATCACTTAGTCGTGAAGGTAGTCGCCTTAATCTAACGTGAGGCTCCTTATTAGCAATCCATGAGTTGTATAGTCCAAGGAAACTTAGTATCCCTAAGGTTAAAAAAAATAGATTTAAAGCCCTATGATTCTCTAGAGGAAGAATATGTAGATGTGGGACTTTCTCCTTTGAATAAGTAATAAGGTAAAAAGAGAGGAAAAGTGAAGCCCAACTACAAAGCTGAAGACACTGCCAAAAAGTAAGAATATGTAGATGTGAGATTTTCTCCTTTGAATAAGTAATAAGGATGCCTCTAAAAAGAGAGGAAAAGTGAAGCCCAACTACAAAGCTGAAGACACTGCCAAAAAGTACTTGCACCTTGTCTGGGTCAGAGTTCCTCTAACATCCTAATCATGCTAGATGACCACCTATTTATAAATCTTATGCTTGGCCTATCGGATTGGAGAAGCATGAGGGCTCCTCCTCATGACATGTAGAATGACACAATTATCTAAATATATCCTAATGTGGAGGTACTATTAGATATGAGTGAAGATATAGTCATGCATGCAACCCATTTTAAAAATGGTACAAAGGTCATGCAGCAAAGTAATTATATTAAAAAATGATTTACATAAATCCTAAAATTCAATTTATCTCAATCTTTTACTATTAGGATTTTCTTTAAAAAAATATAATATTTTAGGTACTTAAAGAGCTTAAATTTTAGTTTGCATGATTCCCAAACAAAATCACAATTAGAAGAAAGTGAAAATATCAACATAGCTCAAAGTAAATCAAGCCAAATGAATAAAAATAATAGGTTGGGTGTCACGGGTCAAGAACATATCTTAGAAAGCAAAAACAACGACAAAGATCCATGTATACATACATGGTCCTAGCTCTACACAAGAATAGAAATCTAGAATTAAGATACAAGACACGAGCTAATAGCTCCTGGTCTCCCTCACATGGCCCAATGTGACCTAACTTGCACTTACGCAATTATTTACATTCCAAAAGATGGCCAAAAGCTTGACCAAATATATTTTTTAGACTAGTGTGTATAATAGATATGTTATAGAGCTTAGAATTTGATAAATAGTTTACACACTAGTTGTACTACGTAAGTATAAGTATCATTTCAAGTAATATATAATTTTTCTTTTAAAACCCCAGTATCGATCCCACAGAGAAGGTGAAACTCTTTTAATCCAAAACTCTTTTTATGATTTAGGAAAACTTTACTTAAACTCCAAACAATTATCTAAGAAATATGACAGCAAGTTCAGGTGTAAAACAAGGTTACTAAATTCCTACAAATTCTATTTCAAAATTTTAAAGAAAATGTGATTTGTTAACTAGTTTTATGAAGAAGAGTTTAAATTATGTTAAAGTACTTTTCCCTTGCAAAGTGATCATAATCACTGTAGAAATCAAATGTTTAAAGGTTAAAATGTAGTTTTGTGTCAAATAGGAGCAATCCTATTCTTTACCCTCTCCCGAGTGCATAATGAACATTGGCTAATCTAAAGTTAAGTTCCTTGCTCTCAGGCAATGCTGGATACGTTCTAGCCACTCACCTCTAGATTACCCACTGTGTCCTCTCTATAGGACTAACTGGTCTTTAGGTTCCAAACTCTAGATCAAGTTGATTAAGGTTCTAGCCTATCATCCTAGAATCATCAATTTTATGTCCATCAAAACTTATCTCACTATGTATTGCATTAACCCATATATTACCTTCTCACTCACGAGATTAATGTGATTCTTACTAGTTGAGGAACACATAGCCCTTCCGGGACATTTTGGATTCACAATAAGTTTTAACATATCAATTGGTCGGATTGAACATGTAAATTAAGTACGAAGTAATAAATCATCACATGTATGGAATAAGAGAAATCTTAAACAATTTTAATCATACACCTGATTACTTCTTATTGCAAGGAATCTACTCATAATTCATGAAGATAACACAATAGAACATGATTTATATTAAAAATCCAAGTCTTCACAATAAAACAAAACTCAAACAAAAATATAAAGTACTTATCTAAGACTTCTCCCACACACACACACAAACCCCCACACACAAACCTTTTTAACCAGCCAATTGTCCCTTTAAATTAAGTTCTTAAAATCAACCAGAGTCACTTCAAGCACCTCTTCAAAATTCGTCCAAATTTATTGCACAAAAGTTCAAATTGTTTCTGGCGCCTAGGTGCCCAACTATGGCGCCAGCTTTCTAGAACTACCTGGCGCCTGGTTGCTTTTTGCTCCTTTGCTTTATTTGACCCTATTTTGCTCCATTTTTTTGCTCCTTTTGCTCTTAAACTCCTTCTCTTGTACCTGAAATAAAAAACACACAAAATACTTTCCATTAAAGCGCAATATCCTTAAAAATGAGCATGAAATGTATATATAAAAAATACACATTTTAAGACGTGTTAGTTCTCCCAAACTTAAATGTTAATTGTCCTCAAGTAACTCATCTATTCTGTAAAATAAATTCTTTAACTTATAGTAGTGAGTTTCATTAAAGATTACTATACTTTTGTACCATAAATGTGTTAGCAAAAATTTTAGAAAAATTTCAATAACTCAAGATATAACTAAGGTGTAAGAGTATGTAGTACTTAAGTTAGGAATTCTTATTTTCTATTCGTCTAAGAAATAGTTGTAATTTGTCAGACTTAAGATCTTAGAAGAGTTAAAAGATAAAATTATATAAGAACTCTACTATTAAATATTTGACTAATACAATTAAAATTAAGAATAAGCTCATAAGTGTAAATAAGTTTCTTCCTTTAAGATGATTCAAGTGAAGCCAATTTTTAATTAGACATCTTCTTAAGCTTCTCCTCACATAATTTTCTTTTTACTTTTCTTTTCTTTTTCTTTTTCTTTCTTTCAAGATCATTTTTAATTTTTTTTCTTTTCTTTTTTTTTCATGTGAGAATTATTATATCTAGATAGTCTTTAATGATTTTGAACTTCACTATCCTCCTCCTAAAGTTAAAAATTTCTCACATTTTTTAACTTAATAATGTGTATTAGTATAAAAGTGTTTTTACAATAGACTCTCAAATTCTTTTTCAAGTGTAAATCTAAGATATTTAGTGTTTCAAAAAAAGATTTTTTTTTCTACTCTTAATAGTGAAAGCATATTTCTAAACTTTAATCTTAAATATCTTAACTCTAGTACTACCCTTAATCACTAAGAATTTTTACTTAAGTTTACTATAACATTTTATTAAATAAAAAAAATAGTTTTCTAAAAATAACACCACATGCTATGTTAAAATAATTTTTAAATATATTTTCTTTGAGGGCAAATAAAGTTTAGTTCTAAAAGTGTTTCTCCCTCACTAAACTTGAATTTTAAAATAGTTTTAAACATTATAGTACAAAACAAGTATGAAGAGAGAAAAATTTACAGATTAATTATCGATCACATGGTTCTAAACATGAAAATAATACAAGTATAAGTAGTAAAAATAAGTGTGTATAACATTAAGTAAATCTTAATTAAGCAGGTTTAGCATGAAAAGTACAAAGTAAAGAGCTACTATCACACACGAACAATATATATATAAGCAAAAAGAAGACAGTAGTGCAATGAAAACTAAAAAGTCCAAAATCCACATCAACAGTGCACATAAATATTTCAATGTTCAATACAATCAAAATAACTAAAAATCACCAATACCTAAGGAAAGTAAATACAGACATCAGAATCACTCCTCCTCCTCATCCTAATCCACAGCCTTGCGACGCTCAAACATCTAATAAGGAGGATAACCAGGGAACTCTACACTCTGGTCTCCTCTCAAAAAGCTTATTAGAGACGTATTAAAACTCGCTTCATAATCACTTTTGTGTTTCAGATAATGTTCCAAATGCTCCCAATGTTCTTCATTCTCTTGAGCTGACACTGTGCAAAAAGTATATCACATTTTTTGTATCTGCAACAGCTCCATTGCAGTGTCCAAACTAAAAGGTGAATGAGTCAAAGTACTAGAGGTAGAAGGTCTCGAAGCTGAAGTACATGGAATATCAGAAGCTCTACCCCGAGTTCTTCCATATAAATCCACATTAGCCTTACTAATAGGATGCAGTGGTTGTAGTAGCTCTTCCTTAGTCTCATATTTAACCCCATAATGTTTGCAAATAGTAAAGATAAGGGACGAGTAGCCCAAAATTGCAGAAGTACTAGCCTGTCGGACATGAAAATAGCTTTGTAGATCTGAGATTCAACATTAATAGGTTTCATCTCTTGAATGCAAGTTTAGAATGAATCTCTCTCAAGTCACTTCACTCAAATGATTTGTAGGAAGGAGTCGAGCCAAAATAAAATAATTTCAGGCTTTAAATGAGGCATTAAGCATAGAAGAGGAAAAATTTACCTTATGCCCGTTCTTAACTTTCCATGCTCCGCGCCCATCTGTTAGGAATACAATGATCTCATCAAGCTCCAATTCAGTAGTCTCAAATTCAAAATAGTAGCAATCTAGAACAGGCGACAACTGATGTAAGACACTAATAAGCTCAGGGGTGAACTCAACTCTCCTCTCTCGAACAAACACTTCGACTTCTGATGCTTCAAAGAGATTGGCATAAAATTCTTGCACCACAGAAATAACTGTTACAACAGTGAAGTAAGAAAAACTTTCACAGCGGCGAACAACATTCAAATTCTCCACAGCACCACCAGGACTAGAAAAACTTCGTTCCACTATAAACTTCCTCGGTAAAAGAAACTCATTATACCGATCTTGTGCTTTAAGATTGATAAATTTATTATTATCAAATACTTCTTTCCCCTTTCTTCTCTTTGCTTGTGGAGCCATCATAAAATTTAGTAAAAATCCAAATAAATTCCAAATATAAGTTCTAAAGGCTCATCTAAGCAATTTCCAAGAAAATAAATTCTTCTACCATGGATTGTCACTATTTTCACCATCTTTTTAAAAAATTTTGGTATTTATTTAGTGTAGAAAAAATTCATGGTGAAAGAAGAAAATTTCTTAGGCAAAGTGTAGATCTTAATTAAAGAAGAAAAAATCCAAAGTTTTTAAACTAAATCACCAAGTTTTGCAAGCAAGGAGAAGCCGTAAGGATATCTAACCATGCGAATGGAGGAAGAAGATGCAGCTCACGCATAAAAATTGCATCAAACCAGTCCAATTCACGATTTATTGGACTGGATAGGTTGTTCAGCCGATTCGGTGCATAGGCGCTGACTTCAGTGCTTAGGAGCCAGATTTTGGCGCCTAGACGCCAGAGCCGAATTTTGCAACTTTTGATTTTTTTTTATTTTTCAAAGTATAAGCACAACAAACTTAAGGCCTTCGAACCCTAATTACATCGATTAATAATCTTCCAAACATCTCTCAACTTCCATTTGCACAAGTATTAAAATCATAAGCACATTCAATTGATCAATGCACACTAACACCATATATTAACTTCACAAACTTAATACAAATTCACTAACATAAACATAGGTTTGATATAAACTGACTTAACAACAATCCAACATGGGCAAATAAGGAAATACAAACATAGATACCAAATATGTAGAACTAGAGATGCATATAGATAAGAGTCGGCACAATAATCAAACACATTTAAACATTAGATTTTTCTCACTCAAACGTCCAACTACTAATAATTATGAACGGTATTCTCATCCACCTTTTCGTTCATCGGAATTTGGTGCACGAAAAAGTGATAAAAAGGACAATGAGGAAACTCTTCAGTAAACTTTTCTCCGATCCAGTTGTTCTTCTGATACATCCTTACTTGCGCCTCCTTGAAACATGCCATATGATCAAATTGGAGCTTCATCTATCAGTCCAAATGATCAAATTGATCAGATAAGTTGCTGAACTCGGAATGAATTTTTGCAATCTCCTTTTCAAACTTCTTTATTTGCTTTGTAATTCCTTCAAGGCTAAGTGCAAGGACGCGTCCTTGTGCATGATTTTCCTTCTATGAGCCCCACCATTGCTCTTGCTCTCCATTAGCATAAGGAAAATTGAAGTTAGCACTCAATTCCTTCTCCAAATATGCTCTCTCACATTTAGAATATGAAGTGTCAGGTCCCTTAGGCAGGTTTACAAATGTTTTAAAGGAAAGAGATGGGTTTAAACTGTCAAGGGGCGGTTTACCTACAATTTTGGAATTACAAAGTTATTTAGTTTATAAAGATGACCAAAAACTCGTCCCAATATATTTTAGCGGCTAATGTGTACAATAGATATGTTATAGAAATTAGAATTTGATAAATAGTTTACACACTAGGAGTACTACGCAAGTATTTATATCATTTTAAGTAATATAGGATTTTTTAAAAAAACTACAGTATCGATCCCGCAGAGAAGATGAAACTCTTTTTATTCAAAACTCTTTTTATGACTTAGGAAAACTTTACTTAAACTCCAAACAATTATCTAGGAAATATGACAACAATTTTAGGTGTAGAAAAACTTTACTAAATTACTACTAATTCTATTTCAAAGCTTTAAAGAAAATGCAATATTTCTAAACTAGTTTTACGAAGAAGAGTTCAAATTATGTCAAAGTTCTTTCCCCTTACAAATAGATCATAATCAGTATAGAAATCACATGTTTAAAGGTTAAAATCTAGTAGTGTACGAAATAGGAGCAATCCTATTCCTTACCCTCTCCCGAGTGCATAAAGAGTATTGATTAATCTAAAGTTAAGTTCTTAACTCTCAGGTTATGTTGGATAGGTTCTAGTCTCTCACCTCTAGATTACCAGTTGTGCCCTCTCTATAGGTCTAACTGGTCCTTTGGTTCTGGGAAATTATGCAGATCCCACAAGCTCGGGGTCACCATATATACATAAAGGTCAGTTAGTTCCTCCTTTAGGTCTGATATGACAGTCTCTTTATAAAGGTCGACTACTTAAGTAAAGGAGTCCATTGTTTTGTCCATACGGAGGGTGAACAAATAATGGGAACCCCATCTACTGTTGGCCTCTCTCTCAGTGTCCATCGGGGCTGACAATGGCCAAAAGTACTTCAAAACAGAGCTAGAGCAGAGGTCTCGCATTTGCCTTTGAAGCAGGAGGATGGCCGACTTCTGTGGGCGGGGAAACGATAATTTGTGCAGCTTCATTTGCAAAATTATCAAATATTGACATAATAAATGACAANATCCACATCAGCAGTGCACATAAATATCACAATGTCTAATACAATCAAAATAACTAAAAATCACCAATAGCTAGGGAAAGTAAATACAGACATCAGAATCACTCCTCCTCATCCTGATCCACAGCCTTGCGACGCTCAAACATTTGATAAGGAGGATAACCAGGGAACTCTATACTCTGGTCTCCTCTCAAAAAGCTTATTAGGGATGTATTGAAACTCGCTTCATAATCACTTTTGTGTTTCAGATAATGTTCCAAATGCTCCCAATGTTCTTCATTCTCTTGAGCTGACACTGTACAAAAAGTATATCACATTTTTTGTATCTACAACAGCTCCATTGCAGTGTCCAAACTAAAAAGTGAATGAGTCAAAGTACTAGAGGTAGAAAGTCTCGAAGCTGAAGTAGATGGAATATCAGAAGCTCTACCCCGAGTTCTTCCATATAAATCCACATTAGCCTTACTAATAGGCTGCAGTGGTTGTAGTAGCTCTTCCTAAGTTTCATATTTAACCACATAATGTTTGCAAATAGTAAAGATAAGGGAAGGGTAGCCCAAAATTGCAGAAGTACTAGTCTGCTGGACATGAAAATAGCTTTGTAGATCTAAGATTCAACATTAATAGGTTTCATCCCTTGAATGCAATAGTTTAGAATGACTGTCTCTCAAGTCAATTCACTCAAATGATTTGTAGGAAGCAGTCGAGCCAAAATAAAATAATTTCAGGCTTTAAATGAGGCATTAAGCATAGAAGAGGAAAAAATTACCTTATGCCTGTTCTTAACTTTCCATGCTCCACGCCCATCTGTTAGGAATACAATGATCTCATCAAGCTCCAATTCAGTAGTCTCAAATTCAAAATAGTAGCAATCTGGAACAGGCGACAACTGATATAAGGCATTAATCAGCTCAGGGGTGAACTCAACTCCCCTCTCTCGAACAAACACTTCCACTTCTGATGCTTCAAAGAGATTGACATAAAATTCTCGCACCACAGAAATAACTGCTACAACAGTGAAGTAACAAAAACTTTCCCAGTGACGAACAACAATCAAATTCTCCACAGCACCACCGAGACTAGAAAAACTTCGTTCCACTATAAACTCCCTCGGTAAAAGAAACTCATTATACCGATCTTCTGCTTTAAGATTGATAAATTTATTATTATCAAATACTTCTTTCCCCTTTCCTCTCATTTCTTTTCGAGCCATCATAAACTATAGTAAAAATCCAAATAAATTCCAAATATAAGTTCTAAAGGCTCATCTAAGCAATTTCCAAGAAAATAAATTCTTCTACCATAGATTGTCACTATTTTCACCATCTTTTTCAAAAATTTTGGTATTTATATAGTGTATAGAAAATTCATGGTGAAAGAAGAAAATTTCTTAGGCAAAGTGTAGATCTTAACTAAAGAAGAAGAAATCCAAAGTTTTTAGACACTAAATCACCAAGTTTTGCAAGCAAGGAGAAGCCCTAGGGATATCCAACCATGCGAATGGAGGAAGAAGATGTAGCTCACGCATAAAAAATTGCATCAAACCAGTCCAATTCGCGATTTATTGGACTAGATAGGTTGTTCAGCCGATTCAGTGCATAGGCGTTGGTTTCAGCGCTTATGCGCTGACTTCAACACTTAGGAGTCAGATTTTGGCGCCTAGGCGCCATAGCCGAATTTTGCAACTTTTTGATTTTTTTGATTTTTCAAAGTATAAACTCTTCAATAAACTTTTCTCCGATCCAATTGTTCTTCTGATACATCCTTACTTGTGCCTCCTTGAAACATGCCATATGGTCAAATTTAAGCTTCATCTGTCAGTCTAAATGATCAAATTGATCAGATAAGTTGCTGAACTCGGTATGAATTTTTGCAATCTCCTTTTCAAACTTCTTTATTTTCCTTGTAATTCCTTCAAGGCTAAGTGCGAGGAACTCGTTGAAATATGCCTGAGCATCCTTGTGCATGATTTTCCTTATATTAGCCCCACCATTGCTCTTGCTCTCCACTGGCACAAGGAAAATTGAAGTTAGCACTCAATTCCTTCTCCAAATATGCTCTCTCACATTTAGAATATGAAGTGTCAGGTCAAGTTCCTTAGGCAGCTTTACAAATTTTTTAAAGGAAAAAAGTCGGTTTAAACTGTCAGGGGGCAGTTTATCAACAATTTCTGAATTACACAATTATTTGGTTTCCAAAGATGACAAAAAATTTGTCCCAATATATTTTAGCGGCTAATGCGTACAATAGATATGTTATAGAACTTAGAATTTGATAAATAGTTTACACACTAGGAGTACTACGCAAGTATATATATCGTTTCAAGTAATATATGATTTTTTTAAAAAAACTGCAGAATCGATCCCACAGAGAAGGTGAAACTTTTTTTATTCAAAACTCTTTTTATGACTTAGGAAAACTTTACTTAAACTCCAAAAAATTATCTATGAAATATGACAACAATTTTGGGTGTAAAAAAAGGTTACTAAATTACTACTAATTCTATTTTAAAGCTTTAAAGAAAATGCAGTATTTCTAAACTAGTTTTACGAAGAAGAGTTCAAATTATGTCAAAGTTCTTTCCCCTTGCAAATTGATCATAATCAGTATAGAAATCAAATGTTTAAAGATTAAAATCTAGTATTGTACCAAATAGGAGCAATCCTATTCCTTACTCTCTCCCAAGTTCAAAAAGAGTATTGATTAATCTAAAGTTAAGTTCTTAACTCTGAGGTTATGTTGGATAGGTTCTAGTCTTTGACCTCTAGATTACCCGCTGTGCCCTCTCTATATGTCTAACTGGTCCTTTGGTTCTGGGAAATTATGCAGGTCCCACTAGCTCGAGGTCACCATATATACATAAAGGTTAGTTAGTTCCTCCTTTAGGTCTGATATGACAGTCTCTTTATAAAGGTCGACTACCTAAGTAAAAGAGTCCATTGTTTTGTCCATACGGAGGGTAAACAAATCATGGGAACCTCGTCTACTGTTGGCCTCTCTCTCAGTGTCCATCGGGGCTGACAATGGCCAAAAGTACTTCAAAACAGAGCTAGAGCAGAGGTCTTGCATTTGCCTTTGAAGCAGAAGGATGCCGACTTTTGTGGGCGGGGAAACGATAATTTGTGCAGCTTCATTTGCAAAATTATCAAATATTGACATAATAAATGATAAATCAATCGTTCAAGCAAGAAATTTTCTGTACCGATTAATCTCTCCATCTCTGATGTACGAAGACTATTACCAGTAGATGATAAGAAACCCAGTTGGCTGGCTTCACCCATCAAAGGGTTAATGAAGTCATTAGTTTGACCCTAAAAGGCTGCAACGAAACAATTGAAACGTGTCTGATGCTTTGTTCGCNGGGCGAGAATAAAAAACACAGGGATCTGAGGCAGAAGAGCGCACGGACCTTTACAAAAAAAGGGAGAAAAGATGTAAGATCGACTTGTTCGCAGCCTTCTGTTTCTTCTTGTGAGATTTGCACCCGTCTTCTTACTTTTTACTTTTTCTGGACTGTTTTCCCTCAGTTCTCTCCTTCAACTTCCATCTTTGAGTTTTCCGCTTATGCGATCCTCCGCCCTAAAAACTCGGGGCATGGTGGAACTCTTCGCCCTCCTTTCCCCGAGAAATATTTTCCTACTACAGTAGGTTGCGGAAAAGTTACTGAGTCTTATATCAGTATTATACATCACGTATCCTCCCTCCCTCCAAATACTTAACCCTAAACTTAGAAATATATGAAAATATAGGCGTGAAACTTACTAGTTACATGTACGTTACAGAAAAATTATAAAAAAATTCTATGAGATATAACACGATTATAACTCTTAATATCTTTCATGTAACCTATCAGATATAAATATATCTTTCGTATCAAATATTTCTCTTTTTCCTCTCTTCTATCTTTTTTTCATTTTTTTTTTAATTGTTTTCTTTTTCAGTCGCTTTCAGATATGGATGCGAATAGCTTAAAAAGTACTGTTAGTTTCTTTCTTCATTACTCCGCTCTTGGTTTAAATTTATACATTTACCATTCCAGTGATTTTACATTGAAAATTTTGCATCCAGATAGCGAGTGATTGGCAGCATTAAAACTACTCGTTTGGATTATTAAACACACTGAAGAACCAAAAAATGCTTTTATTTTGGAAACCTGATACAATTTTTTAAGATAATCTCATAATTTAATCTGTTAATTAGTCATGAAACTCAGTTTTTAAAATTTAATTTAATTTATTTTGACTCAAATTTACTTGAGTTGATTAACAATATTTAGTTGCTCATCTGAGGTGTAATTGAGCCAAGCCGAATGTCTAATTGTATTGAGCTAATTAATTTAAAATATATTAAAATATTTTAAAATTCAAGATTTATCTTTAAATTATTTAAAATATTTTAAAAAAATATTTAATATTTTATATTAAGTGATTTCTAACTCTTCATCACCTAATTACATGTTCTTTTCGTCATTTTCTTATAGCATTAACTTGGATTAAAATTATTTTTTCCTTATAATAAACAAGGCAGCTCATGAGCAGGCTAAAATTCATAGAATTAACTGCTCGAGCTTGAATCGATTAATTAATTAAGCTCGAGCTTAAATCAAGGGGGACTTCAACTCACCTCGACTCGTTTACACTTTTGGGTGAACTTTTTTCACTTCTTCATTATGATACGCAAGGAATTGAAGCTGTTTTAAAAATTTTATTGATTAATGATTAGAAAATTTATTATGACCATGAAATGATAATCCTTGTTATATAACCCAATTATTGTGTATTTGCATATCTTACACATTTATACCACTAAAATCCTTCATATCGTATGAAAAATACCACTGTTTTAATTTTTTTTATAAGTGAAATAGACCATTCCATGCATATGTAAGTTATTATATATATATATATATATATAATTGAAGTTTTGGTGTTAGGTACGTAAATACATTACAATTGAGTGGTATGTAAGTTAATCTTTCTTTTATCAAATGGACATTTCCCAAAATTTTCCCATGCATTATAAACACAAGAATAACAAAAAACTTTAAATGTAAAATTAATAGGACACATACTGATGGAGTAGTACAAGATATTAAATTTATCAATCTCGTCAAATGAGAGCTTCGTTTGATGGCGTAACTACTTCACAATTAATCACGCCACCGACGCGAGTAAGCTATCCACCAATTTCTCCATTGAGCACATCGCCACACTACTGATCATCTCCACGCCTAAGATCTCCTCTTCTTCCTCAAAGTGCTTCCATCCTCTACCAAACATTTCCTTCTCCTTAATCGCCACCTCGCCTTTGTGCTCCACCAAAGATTTTGCAGCCAGTTTGTGGAAGAGGCAAAGGGGCAAGTGCAGCGTAAGGTGGCAAATTAATATTTTATGTTGGGAGGGCAGTTGCCCCCCGGACCAAACTTGGGTCTGCCTCTTCAAGTCCCCCCAAGGCATTGATTAGCCTACCCATANATTTTTTTTTTTATAATTATTTTTTTCTTAATTTTTTATTTTTGGGAAGAAATGCAAAAAGAAGTAAAAAAATTGTTATAAAGTTATGATGGTCACCACGTATCTATTTTTAGCTTAAATCATAATCATCATCATCAGCTCTATTCTAAGTATAGTCTAGTTGGTTAACCTCAAATTGGATTACCGAAAGCACAACTCATAATCAAAAGTCAGATTTCTTTGGGTGCAAAAACATTGGTCAATTGCTTAGTTCAAAACAAATGAGCAGGAAGCTATAAATCCCATAACATCAAGACACCATGAAAACAGCAACTACAATTAAAAGACCTAAATTGAAACTAAAACAGTTCAAGACTAGATGTAGTTTTAGAGGAGGATGAACATGTAGCATATATACGACAGCTAAAATGACCTTCCTATGACACAGAGGCAAAAAAGGATTACATTCCCATGAAAAATCACTGGCATCTCCATGCTGAGACTACTGCAATCTCTTGTTGCTTCCATGACAGCATCAGGGCAGCTTCGCGTTTTTCAACCTCAAACCCCCTAACTTGAGCCTTCTTCAGGAGGCAATCTGCCTGTGATTCAGCAAAGTTACTAAATTGCAGTGGTACAAATCCAGCAGAAGTAAAGAGAGTCCTCCATGGGAGCAACTTCTCTCCAGTTTTGTATCGACCAAGCAGAGAGTTCACAATCCTTGCTCGCAGCATGTACCTTTCGATCCTATCAGTTATCTCAGGGGACATACCTGATGCTTCGATGGAGTCAAGAAGAACAGTGGTTGACTGGAAGGAGTGGAGGACATGGTGGGAGAAGGAAATATCACCCCTATCATAACCAAGATTGACTGAAATCNAAGAAGAACAGTGGTCGACTGGAAGGAGTGGAGGACATGGTGGGAGAAGGAAATATCACCCCTATCATAACCAAGATTGACTGAAATCAGTATCTTCGGAGAAAGCTGCTTGATTAGGAAGAGAAGGGATTGAGTTGATAGGTGATGGTGACAAAAACCAAATGCAAAGTTCACAGCAATGGCGACATCAGAAGGCGAGCAAGAGAAAATTATTGAAGCAGGGTCGAAGGATTCAAAAGGTAAGAAATTGAGCTCAAAGGGGACATTAAGGTCTGCGGCAAAATGATTAAGGTTTTCATGAATTAGATGAAGTTCAACCTGGTGATGAGATGCTACAGACACCAAAGCAGTGATCCGAAGTTGTAATGGCGCACCAGTGACAGCAGAACGCCTTTGTGACAACTCTTGAATAAGTGCAGGCCAATGGCTACCAACTCCAACATCAAAATCAATAACATGAATGACGTTCGCACCAGCAAGCTCCTCTAGAATAATCTGGGTGGATGTAAAGCTTGTGAAGAGAAGGACAGGGGAGATCTCAGCAAAGGCTTTGTAAGCACTCAGCTTCAGCAAGACGTCAAGTGGAGATCCTAGAGAAAAGCTGCATTGCTCGCTGCTTCCGTTTGAAATGGCAAGGAGTGCTTCCTTAAAATAGAACGCAGTGCGGAGAAATGGCTTCCCGGAGGGGGAGGGAAGCTGATGATTGAGCCGCGCCAATATCNACGCTGCTTCCGTTTGAAATGGCAAGGAGTGCTTCCTTGAAATAGAACGCAGTGCGGAGAGATGGCTTCCCGGAGGGGGAGGGAAGCTGATGATTGAGCCGCGCCAATATCCTATGGGCGCTAATCGTGTTTCCAGATTCCAAAAGCTTGGCCGCCTTAAAGAGCGGATCAATGACAGCTTGCTGCTGCCAAGCAGCCTCATTAGGCAACTGCATGGGTATGGCGCCCAGGTAGGATTGAGGCATAAAGTTCTCATGAGGGTTCTGGTTGTTGATGAAAGTGGAGTTTGCAAAGGCCGGAGCTTTGAAGCTACTGTTAGTGAATCCAGTAAAATAGGGAAAGTTAGGTGGAAGAGGAATCATGGGAATCAAGGAACCATCGCCTCCATTTCTTCCCATCTGTTGGAAATCAAATCCNTGGAAAGTTAGAAGGTGGAAGAGGAATCATGGGAATCAAGGAACCATCGCCTCCATTTCTTCCCATCTGTTGGAAATCAAATCCCGGATCGAAGATATCAAGCCCTATCCCACTACCTTCGAGCTTTGCGCCGGCGTTGGGGTCCGCCATAAACCAGCGCACGGAACTGTGCTCTGAGCTGAGCTCTCCCGGCGGCGGTAGCGGTGGCTCTAAAATCATGGAGTCCCAACACTCCACACTTCCGAGGGCCGGGGCGGGCTTCAACTCCAGCGCCCATTGGCCTTCCGCAGAAGCCAAAACAGGCCGACATTTATGAGCAGGGTTAATGGAGATCGCCGCCANAAACTGTGCTCCGAGCTGAGCTCTCCCGGCGGCAGTAGTGGTGGCTCTAAAATCATGGAGTCCCAACACTCCACACTTCCGAGGGCCGGGACGGGCTTCAGCTCCGGCGCCCATTGGCCTTCCGCAGAAGCCAAAACAGGCCGACATTTATGAGCAGGGTTAATGGAGATCGCCGCCANTAATGCGATTAATTTATCTCTGTATTATGTTACAAATATAGGACATGTTTCATAGTTTAGTTTTAAAAGAATCCCAACTTTTTTTAATTATGGAGATGGAAAGCAAAATGGCATGAGATTTTACTGTGATTTAGCCTTGTTNGAATGCGATTAATTTATCTCTGTATAGGACATGTTTCATAGTTTAGTTTTAAAACAATCCCAACTTTTTTTAATTATGGAGATGGAAAGCAAAATGGCATGAGATTTTACTGTGATTTAGCCTTGTTTCCTAAGGATTCGCTAGGAATTTTATTGGTTTGTATATTTTTCTTACTTTTATTTCTGGCCTATCTTTGTTGTCTGCTACACTAAATTTCTTTTTATTTCGTATTAATGTATGTTAGCTTCGATACATTCATTTTCTTTTTTTTTGCTTTTCCATTTGCTCATCTACTTTCTTTTTTGTACATTTATAATTCTCTTATGTACTTTAGGAGCTACTTAAATTTATTACATACAATGTTGTAATATAACCAAAGTAACTCCTTTGATCTNGGGAGAAAAGATGTAAGGTCGACTTGTTCGCAGCCTTCTGTTTCTTCTTGTGAGATTTGCGCCCGTCTTCTTACTTTCTACTTTTCTGGACTGTTTTCCCTCAGTTCTCTCCTTCAACTTCCATCTTTGAGTTTTCCGCCTATGCCATCCTCCGCCCTAAAAACTCGGGACATGGTGGAACTCCTCGCCCTCCTTTTCCCGAGAAATATTTTCCTACTACAGTAGGTTGCAAGAAAAGTTACTGAGTGTTATATCAGTATTATACATCATGTATCTCCTCTCTCTCCCTCTAACTTATCTAGAAATTCTTTTTTAACTTATAAATATATACAAATATAAAGTTATAACTCCTAATATCTCTCCTATAACCTACCAGACATGAGTACGTTTTCTGTATTTTTTTTCAGTTTTTTTTATAATTGTTTTTCTTTTCAGTGGCTTTCAGAGATGGAAGTGTATTGAGCTAACAAACCAAACTTAAGCCACACCCTACTTAGGTTGAGCTTGCTCATTTAAAAAATAATTAATTTAAAATATAGTAAAATATTTTAAAATTCAAGATTTATCTTTTTATTTTAAATATTTTAAAAAAATATTTAATATTTTATATTAAGTGATTTCTGATTCTTCATCACCTAATTACATGTTCTTTTTGTCATTTTATTATAACATTTACTTGAATTAAAATTATTTTTTCTTTATAATCAACAAGGCAGCTCATGAGCAGACTAAAATTCGTAGAATTAACTGCTCGAGCTTGAATTGATTAGTTAATTAAGCTCGAGCTTAAATCAAGGGGGACTTCAGCTCAACTCGACTCGTTTACACTTTTGGGTGAACTACTTCGCTTCTTCGTTATGATACGCAAGGAAATGAAGCAGTTTCAAAAAATTTTATTGATTAATGATTAGATAATTTATTATGACCATGAAATGATAATCCTTGTTATATCACTCAATTATAATGTATTTACATATCTTACACATTTATACCACTTAAATCCTTCATATCACATGGAAATACCACTGTTTTAATTTTTTTATTAGTGAAATAGACCATTCCATGCATATATAAGCTATTATATATATAAAAAATTGAAGTTTTGGTGTTAGGTACGTAAATACATTACAATGGAGGGGTATGTTGGTAAATCTTTCTTTTATCAAATGGACATTTCCCAAAATTTTTCCCATGCATTATAAACACAAGAATAAAAAAAAATTTTAAATGTAAAATTAATAGGACATGTATTGATGGAGTGGTACAAGATATTAAATTTATCAATCTCGTCAAATGAGAGCTTCGTTTGATGGCGTAATTACTTCACAATTAATCACGCCACCGACACGGGTAAGTTATCCACCAATTTCTCCATTGAGCACATCGCCACACTGCTGGTCATCTCCATGCCTAGGATCTCCTCTTCTTCCTCAAAGTGCTTCCATCGTCTACCAAACATTTTCTTCTCCTTAATCGCCACCTCGCCTTTGTGCTCCACCAATGATTTTGCAGCCAGTTTGTGGAAGAAGCAAAGGGGCAAGTGCAGCGTAGTGTCACACTCCGCCACATTCGAGAAATCGTCGAGACGAACACAGGATGGAAGATTCTAGAGAAGGTCAGAATATGAGGANTAATTAGAATGTTATGTGATGTCAGACATATTCCAGATCTGAAGAAGAATTTGATTTCCTTGGACACTCCTACACAGAAATGGTTTTATTCCTAAGGCTGATGAGGATAGAGAAACCATCAGAATTGTTAAGGTGCACTGACGGTGATGAAAGGAAAGTTGTCTGCATGTAATATCTACAAACTGTTATGAGAGTACAGTTGTAGGTGGAGTTCATTCGGTGGAGTCAGATAATGACAGTACAAAGCTATGGCATATGCGTCTGGGCCATCTCAGTGAACGTGAGATGGCGGAATTGCATAGAAGAAATCTGTTGCATGGAGTTAAAAGCTGCAAGTTCGATCTTTGTAAGTTTTGTATTCTTGGAAAACAAACTAGAATCAGTTTTGTGACTGGAAAACACAAAACTGAACGAATCCTTGATTATGTGCATTCTGATGTATGAGGCCCTACTAGGGAGTTGTCATTGGGAGGATCTCAGTATTTTGTTACCTTTATTGATGATTTCCTAGAAAAGTTTGGGTGTATTTCCTGAAGCAGAAATCTGAAGTTTTCTCTAAATTCAAGTTGTAGAAAGTTGAGGTAAATAACTAAACTGACAGAAAGATCAAGTATTTGAGGTCTGATAATGACACAAAGTACACAGATTCGCAGTTTCAGAAGTTCTGTGAGGAGCATCGGATTCAAAGGCATTTTTCAGTCGGAAAGACACCACAGCAGAATGATGTGGCAGAAAGGATGAACATGTCCTTAACTGAAAGGGCAAGGTGCTTGAGAGTGAATGCAGGGCTTCCTAAGAGTTTCTGGGCAGAAGCTGTGAATATGGCATGCTATCTCATCAATAGATCACCTCGAGCATCATTGAGTTGCAAGATCGCAGAAGAGGTATGGACAGGTAATCCAGCTAAATTTAATCATTTACGGATTTTTGGATGTCCTGCTTATGTGCATGTACCTGGAGATGAAAGATTCAAACTTGATGTAAAATCCAAGAAGTGTATCTTTCTGGGCTACAAGAAAGGTGTGAAAGGATACAAGTTTTGGGATCCGATAAGATGGTGATCAGCAGAGATGCAGTTTTTGATGAGCAGTTTATGTTACAGCAGAATCAAGGCAANTTGTTTATAAAAAAAGTAGGGTGCTCACTCATTTTTTGTACTACCCACAATTCTTGCTTAAAGAGCAACTAATACCTTAACTTCCTAAAAAAATATGACATTTATTGTGATGACATCGATCGTATTAGCACAATGTGCTAAACGACTTATTATTTTTTTTATGACCAAATATTTATCATTAAGATTTTTTCATATCTTTTATCGTAAAATTTCTTATTTGATGTATTTTTTATTTCTCCAAGTGCCAATCTTGATGAATGTAATACACAAACACGTAAAAAGCATTTTTATTTGCAATAGCTTTTTTACTTCTTCAAAAATTTCCTCAGACTCAAAGATATGATGTGAGTCCATAGATAATGTTATATCTAACAATTCTCGAAGGTATGATGAGTATGAATAATACAAATATCAGGAACTAAGCCTGAATTGTCATGAAAAACAATCCTTACAGAGTAACAACGCTATGATTTGTATCTCTTTTAAGTAGCTCTAAAACATAAAAGATAGTATTTCAAATAACTTCTGCATGAAGCTTCTACTATAAATCTTTCTTAAAAGCATGGCTTCGTTCCTTGCTCTATTCATTACTGTCAAGCTTTTTCTCAAGATAATGTAGCATCTCTACTAGATCGAGTAGCATCTCTACTAGATCGAGCCATAAAATACTAACAAAGTATTAAATAAACTCCTCTTCTTCAATGAAATTGCAAGCATTATATTTAACTAGCTAATAACTTTATAGATATGAATCTCTTGCAAGTTTTAATATCCTCATTTTACTCCAATGAGGTAAGTGCACCTAACTCCCCATGTCCTTTTTGAGTCCATTTTTTCCTATATATAATTAAGGACATGATGAAGTATCACCTACTTTTTTTTGCCTTTATGCAATCATCACAACAATGCTTTAAGAATCACGTCAATAATATATTTCTTT
>JXCR01146162.1:274276-294993 GCA_002079205.1 Phalaenopsis hybrid cultivar
ATATATATATATATATATATATATATATATATATATATATATATATATATATATATATATATATATATAATTTTAATATATAATTTTTTTTTGGAACTAAAATAAGACAAAGAAAATCCAACAAAGAGTTGTTGGTATTCAATTTCTTTACTTAACAAATGATTTAAAATATATTTATTTATATATTGACAATTGTGAATTTCCCAAGTTAATATATCAGCAACAGAACCGCAAAGATTATCACAAGGCATTTGACTAATTGCCCAATCGATTCTCCCGTGGCGCATAGCTGGTGATCCGTCAGCTACCTGCCGTCCTGCCGTCCAATCCTATGTGATAAGTACGGTGCACTATAAATCCCCTCGCCTTATCAATTTCCCGTTGACATTTTGTCAAACAATATCTCCGTCATCCTATTCATCGTAATTTCCTTCCACTATTAGCCCGCTTTCCAACCTCCAACTTTTGTCAACGCTTCCTACCACAAATATCATGTAGCATTATATAAACCCCATTCTCTGCCTCTCAGAAGAGGCACACAAATCTGGCAATGAAGCTTGTTTGGTGCCCGGAGATGGCTTTTAAGGCCTATATAGATACGGTGAAGGCGGCCCAAAGGAGGGAGGAAAAGGAAGAGGGCGCCGCGGCGGAGCTCGTGGCGGCGATGGCCGGCGGGTGGAACGCGAAGGTTATTGTCGAGGCATGGGAGAGAGGCAGCGGAGCTACGANGATGGCCGGCGGGTGGAACGCGAAGGTTATTGTCGAGGCGTGGGAGAGAGGCAGCGGAGCTACGACAAGCGCCGGCTTATCGGAAGCAGCGCGGCATACCTGCGGGCGGCATGTGTGCGTTCTACCGGATGAGAGTGCTGCAGAGGAGTATGCGACGGTGGTGAGATCGAAGGCGGTGGAGGTGATGGTCGGGGAGGCGGAGGAGGTGATGCGGGAGTTGGAAGGGGTGGATTTGGTGGTGGTGGATTGGAGGCGGAGGGATGCGGGGAGGATATTGAGGGAGGTGAGGATGGGAGTGAGGGGGATGGTGGTGGTTTGTCGGCATGTTGGTAGCGGGAAGGGCAGGCCGGAGGTGGCGGTGGTGGGTTTGGGAGGAAGGAGGGTAGTGAGGTCTGCGTATGTGCCAGTGGAAAGTGGGGTGCTGATTCTGCATGTTGCGGTGGGGAAAGGGCAGAGCATTCCGGGAGGAGATGGTCGGAAGTGGATTCGACACGTGGATAGGAAGACGGGGGAGGAGCATGTTTTTCGGAGATGTGGGTGATTGTGGATCAAGTAATAGCAGTGTGTTTGAGTTTTTTGAAGAAATGTTTTTTGTTCTCTTCTTCATTAAGTTTGTAAATAGTTAAAAAGGGTTTTATATGTGTGGTTTGAATTATAATTATGAAGGTAAATTGTAGGTGTTATTGCTAGAGTTGGCTACAGGAATAATGGGTGTTTGTGATGTAAATGTTAGCTTGTGAGAAATGAAAATGGACTCTTATAGCTTTTGTAGCAAGTTTATAGTTCCCTTGACTATGATTTATCTAGCCTGAATATGTTTATGCATGCTTGTTTTTGGGACAAATTTGTGCTGACATATTAAAATTAAAAATACAATTGTGGATTAAAAAAACATTCGGCACTAATATAGTATCTTATATGCATGTTCTATGCAAAAAAAAAAGATCATTTTGCAAACTCAAAAAATTTTATTGGATTCAAATCACCAGAGAGTTTAATTACCGGATATGAAAGGATTAGTTATAGAGTAGAAGATTGAAATGTGAAGGTGAAAGTATTGTGCAAGTTTAAAATCATGTGACCTATCATAAAATTGTAAAAGTGTTCATACCAAAGTTTCTAGCTTTCTATGAATGATTAATGGAAAAAACAATATGAAGTATTTAGTGTTTTACCAATAAAATAAGTTTTGTTGCATCAAAAGTTTGAATTTTTTTTTTTTAATTCTTAGAAAGACAAGGGTGGTGCCCAACCAATATTATGCATTATTAATAAATTTTATGTATAGTAACTATTACTAGATGTAAAGTAAGAAAAAGATAACATTAAAAAGTCAATGAAAAGATACTGAATTACCAAAAAAATAATGAGTCAGAGACCAACAAACTTATTTTATTTCTATGTATAATGTGGTGTGTGTTTGAAGAATATCAAACATGTTAATCATATTAGGATATAGGGATCTGTATTGTCCGTGAGTACATATAACTTGGTGATGAGCCAATATTGTAGGAAGAATACTATAAGGAGAGAGAGATGAATGAGATTTTTTGAGAGAACCTTGGCGAAAATATTAATTTTTGGAGAAAAGAAGTCCCTCACAAGAGAAAACTCTCAGGAAAACAGTTTAAAGCCCTTCAGAAAAGGAAGAAGAGAGCTGAAGCTGAAGGGGGAGAACCTATCATTTCTCTTTCCTTTTGTTGCCCTTCTTATACATCAGATAGAAGCAAAATAAAATTGTCTATAAATAAGGCATCAAAGGCTATATTGCTAACTTGTCTTTGACTAGTATCATGCTTATGAGGCATTGTAGGTTAATGTCAGATATTGTTGGTACAATGACTATTCCAAATGTCTGAACTATGAGAATGAATCCCAAAATCAAGCAACGCCTTTAAATAAGAGATTAATGTATGTCCTAGTCGGTCATGATGATTTTCTCAAATTACTACCTTCATAGGGATATGTTTAAGTTATCCTCTTGAGGTAGATAACAATATATAAGATGAATTAGCTTCTTTGGCAAACGAACTTGATTTTAACCATTTCGGTAAGTATACTCAATTCAATTACATCGGCAGGTGGGCTCGATTTAACCACATCGTTATGTTAGTTCGATTCGACCACTTCGTCAGGTGGGTCCCATTCTTCAAAAAAAAAATCAATTAAAATTTTTTGTACTCATATTTATTTGTACAAAATATAACCTTCAAAAAAGCAAAATGATTCATGATGAAAGCTTATCCAAGCATAGTAAGCAAAACACTAAAGCCTAATACTGTACATGTAGGCCGACTTGGGCTAAACTAAGTGAAATAAATAAATAAATAAAAACAATTGTTTTGTCCTTAAACTATGTATATATCTACCTTAGAAGAACAGCATGGTAACTTGTAAGCTTTCAATTTGACTCAATGGACAAAAAATTTATCTTTTAATTATTATGTAGTAATATGCAAACATAATTAGTCATTAGATTACTTTCTTCAAACTACTGCCCGACTTCAATGATTCAAAATTACTGTATTTATTTCATCATACTAACAATATGCTGCATGAAAATAAGGAAATAAGCAAATAAATACAAAATTAATAAAAATAAGAAAAAAAGATGAATGGAAAAATGATTTTATTTTTTAGATGTATTTTATTTACATAGTTTAATAATCTGAAATTGACTTAAAAACAATTTATGCTATCTTAACTTGAGCTAGGCTTTATTTTGACTAACTTATTCTCGAGCTTAGTGCAAATTAATTTGTATTTGTTCTGCAAAAAAAAAAAAAATCAATTTTTACCTTTCAAAATACACTCTATGTGATGTACGTCCAATTAAAATTTGTTAACTTTTTTAATTAAAAAATAGCCTTATATCTAAATTCTCCCACTTGATAGATATTCTGATTTGATAAATGCTACATGTGAAAAAATTTACGGCAATAAATTAATAGTTTAACATCTTAGTGTTGCATGACTGTCCAATACACGCAGATATAAAAAAAATCAAATGTGAGTCACTAGTACTTTTACATGAAAAATAATGAAAATGAAACAAATCATAAGGCCCGTCATAGCTAAAATAACCCACTTTATAGTTTTAGTTATAGAGTGACTCACTTCTATCTGAGTGAAGAATATATGATTACATTGTAAAAATCTTGTAATACTCGCGTGAGAATAATGATTGGGCCACAAATGCCACCCGCTCAATCAACTAGCTTTTTTGTGTGCATGCCGTCCAATTTAACTTGTTAGTTGAGAGTTTAAGTTGTCAACCAAGTGATGTCAGGTACAAGACTTGTATGTATGACGCGCGTGTATTTGCAAATTCGCCAAATTGTTCAAAAGGTTTCTATTGAATTGGAAAAATTGATGAACCTCACAATGATAGATGCTGACTAATGGTGTAAATGAGCCTAGCTGACTTGAGCTGAACTCGTTCATGGCTAATGCAGGCTAGTGGTTTATGTGAGCCGACCTGAGTCGAGCTTATCGAGCTATGAGTTTGAGATTCTAGGCTCGGGTCTTTGACTCGCTAGCTGCCCCAACTTGTAGGATCCCAATCATCTTGATGTCTTCTCTAGTGAAATGCCATATCGCTTAGCCTTCCCTCTTGCCTTCAATCGCCCTGATGGCTTCTCCGCTGACCTCCCATAACAATTTTATTTGATCTCATCCTACTTTTACTATCGTAAGCAAAATTCAAGCTTCATTTGCGCTCAACTCGAGCTTGAACTCAGCTCGAGCTGATATCTTGACAAATGGATAAGATCAGCATGATTAGTACAACAACAGAAATACTTGTATTTTTGGTTAAAGAGTCAAAAATGAGCTATGATTCAAGTGGGCGTTATTATAAATATATAAATGAGCTATAAAGCTTATAATATACATAGTCAGAAAAGAATGTAGCTACGCCCATTATGATAAAGCAGCAGCACTAGCCAGTAATGGAAAGTTTGGGATCCGTCACTTTTCACTAAGTTTACCTTCATATCATTCAAAAATTTTCACTTTATTTCAACGTGCCACGTATTAGTCAATCTTTTTATATTTTAATAATTCAAAATAATTCTAATTTTATTTAGCTGCGGTTTTTTTTTTTCAAAAATATATTTTATAATTGTAATATGTATAAAAAAATTAATATCTTATCTTTATTAAGAGAAAAAAAGATCTGTAATATTCATTGACTCCATAATTTAACCCTTTTTTTTCCTAATTCGCTCCAATTAAATGATTAATTAATTAAAATCTTAAATATTATTATTGACTTTTGAGGAAAAATTATCCTCCGGCTTCATCATGATCCGGTTGCCGTGCATCCATTGTTTTTCTACCCCTGGTGGAGAATATTAGGTCTGTTTCCCTTTGGATATAGCCTTCCATCCGCAGAGCATTATTCTGAAGTGATGTCATTGTTGCGTTCATCTCTAAACCATGAAGTACTGAGAGATTAACCGCATTTAATGTTAAAAAATATGTATTTATTAAATAAAAAGTGTAAAAGCTAGGTTATGGGAGTGATGCTCAAATGCAAAGTAAATTACATCTAATAATGATAAGTTTATGAAGTTCACTTTTTAAGTTTAAATATGAAGGGAACTATATGCATAGCACTCAAAATATCAAATTTTATCAATCTCACATCTAAAATAAAAATATTCTATTCATAACATTCAAAATATCTAAAAATAAATAAAAAAATACCACCCCGCCTCCCCCACCCTAGCGCTACAATCTCACCCATTGTTGTTCGCTAGCATCCGCTATTACATCTTTGGGCTATTGTGTCGACAAGTGCCCACTCTCATCTCTTTTCTTCTTGCTCATTGAAACTTAGTAAAAAAACATTAGCTTTTTCTATTTTTTATTTCTTGTCAATCTCTCATATCATCTCCTTAAAAATGATACTAGCTTGGATGAGCTTCATCTTTAATTGCTCCTCCCTCAACATCCTAGGAAAGTGCAATATCTAGGCATCCTATGACGACATGATCTATAGCCTCATAACCAACATCATCTCAACTTCAACATCAACACGAGTGCTACATATATTAGCAAGCTCACGTTCGTGGGATTTTGTAAGGGATTCGATAGTGTGGAACATAAGGCGGAAGAGCAAGCTACCTACTTTCATGGAACTAAGCCTAAAGGAGATGCCGATGAAGATTGGATAACACCATTTAAACCGAACTAAATGCAATAAAGTTTGAAGTAAGATGTGAAATAAATAAAATATAAAATTTAGAGTAATTCGTATGAAAATTCCACTTAAGTGTTTAAAATTTTTTAAAAACTTAAATAGATATATGCCTAGGATGTGGTCACTTAAATAAAAGAATACACACACACATACATTATTTTTTTTTCAAAAGGAAATCGATATTTGGCAGAGACTCAAATATCGATTTCCCATGCGTTAGGTCTCATGAAGAGAGCCCACGCCATGTGCCTAAATATTCGAGAACCTAGCGCCACTGGGATCGAACCCGTGCCAGAGGGGACTTACAGTGACCCTGCCAACCAACAGGCCACGGCTTGTGGCACAACGCACACATGATATATATATNTTTAATTATATTAAAATAATTTAAATATTTATTAAGTCCTCTTGTTCAATCCCGATAAAATTATTGAATCTTGAACATTTCATTCTTTCAGTTCGACGCTCAAATCATCTATTTTCATAACCTCAAAAAAAATTGTGATCTCAACCGACCACTTAGAGCTCAACTCTTTTTGAGTTTTTTTTTTCTATTGCATGTGATCTTCTTTATTGATATTATGCCTTAAAATAATTTACATGAATTTTTTTACTTATTTGTTTTTTTTTTCAAATCATATGTAGCTACATATTCAATCAATGACTCCCAAATCCCCTTCCCCAAATAGAATAGTATTTTTTAATTTTTTTCATAGAGTATGCCTCTTAACTGAATTTGGCTGTTTGATTCTTGTTAGAGCTTTAGAAAAAGTTGCGTTGTTCCCAAGCAGTCCGTGTTTGGCTTGTTAAAGAACGTTTGGGATCGCTTTTTTCTTTTTTTCTTTTTTATTTTTTATTTTATTTTATTTTCATTTTAGTATTAAAAAAAAAAACATGTTTAAAAACATGAAAATAAAATTATCCCCTCGTCTTCCTTGGTAATAGCTCTGAAGCCCTCATAGCCTATGCCTACGGGTGTAAATGAGCTGAATCATAGGAAGCTCAGGCTCAATTCGTGTTCGGTTCGTTAAAAAATATTATTGTTCGTGTTCAGTTTGTTTATATTTTGAACACCAAAAAAAGTGTTCGTGTTCGACTCGCTTGCTTGGAGAGTTAAACACGAGTTGTTTGCGAACAAAGAGTCGTTTGGACAACTCTAGCCACGCGGTCATAGGATGTTAAGTGTTGGGACAAGATTTAAATCTTATTATTTATATTAAAATATCATTTAAATGTAATTTAGTATATTTTTATCTAATTTTTCATTAATAATTTTTATTGATTATACATCATCGAAGAAATACTACTCATTATTGATACATTACGAACAAATTTTCATCATTCGACAAGAATCTCGAGACGATATTTTAAGCAAGAAATATTCAAATTTTGGTAAAAAGTCATCCAGAGCTCTGATTTCAGCAAACTTATAGTGAGACTGACCGACTCGATGAAACAAACCAATGATATAAAAATTAGTCCAATCCGAGTCAGATCAAGCCCGAATCAAATCATTAAACCACGCTTGGAGGATTTCCAGAGGCATTTGGAAGATTAAACAGATATTGAATCTAGCGAGTTTATAGTCGAATGGAGCGTCTCGATAAGACGAATCCAACGAGCCTAAGATTTCTCAATTCTTACATTTTTAAGACACTCAAATGTCCATCGAACATCATCTGATCGAGGGAAGTTCTCTGGACCGTGTGATCAAAATGGATCATATTCAAACATTAATTGCACCCAGAATACTATAAATAGAGTCTCATCCCTCACATGGAAGGGGGGTTGGAGAGAGAACTTAAGATTTTAAGAAGGAGTTCAAGTCCAACATCATCTCTATCAGACCACCACCGGCCGTCGTCGGCCACCAGCAACCGTCATTGACCGCCGGCTGAGCATCCTCAACCACAGCCGACTNGCCTCCACAATTTAACCCTTTTTTTTTCTAATTAGCTCCAAATAAATGCTTAATTAATTAAAATATTAAATATTATTATTGACTTTTGAGGAAAAATGATCCTCCAGCTTCATCATGATCCGGTTGCCGTGCATCCATTGTTTTTCTACACCTGGTGGAGAATATTAGGTCTGTTTCCCTTTGGATATAGCCTTCCATCCGCAGAGCATTATTCTGAAGTGATGTCATTGTTGCGTTCATCTCTAAACCATGAAGTACTGAAAGATTAACCGCATTTAATGTTACAAAATATATATATTTATTAAATAAAAAGTGTAAAAGCTAGGTTATGGGAGTGATGCTCAAATGCCAAAGTAAATTACNTTATTAAATAAAAAGTGTAAAAGCTAGGTTATGGGAGTGATGCTCAAATGCCAAAGTAAATTACNGTACACCTGGTGGAGAATATTAGGTCTGTTTCCTTTTGGATATAGCCTTCCATCCGCAGAGCATTATTCTAAAGTGATGTCATTGTTGCGTTCATCTCTAAACCATGAAGTACTGAAAGATTAACCGCATTTAATGTTACAAAATATATATTTATTAAATAAAAAGTGTAAAAGCTAGGTTATGGGAGTGATGCTCAAATGCCAAAGTAAATTACATTTAATAATGATAAGTTTATGAAGTTATATGCATAGCACTCAAAATTTCAAATTTTATCAATCTCACATCTAAAATAAAAATATTCTATTCATAACATTCAAAATATCTAAAAATAAATAAAAATACCACCCCGCCTCCCCAAATCTAGCCCTACAATCTCACCCATTGTTGTGCGCTAGCATCCACGGTTACATCTTTGAGCTATTGTGTCGACAAGTGTCTACTCTCATCTCTTTTGTACTTGCTCATTGAAACTTGGTAAAAAAACATTGACTTTTTCTATTTCTTGTTTATATTCAATCTCTCACATCTTCTCCTTAAAAATGATACTAGCTTGGATGAGCTTCATCTTTAATTGCTCCTCCCTCAACATCCTAGGAAACTGCAACATCTAGCCATCCTATGATGACACGATCTATAGCCTCATAACCAACATCATCTCAACTTTAGCGTCAACACGAGTGCTACACATATTAGCAAGTTCACGTTCATGGGATTTTGTAAGGGATTTGATAGTGTGGAACNCAATCTAGCCCTACAATCTCACCCATTGTTGTGCGCTAGCATCCACGGTTACATCTTTGGGCTATTGTGTCGACAAGTGTCTACTCTCATCTCTTTTCTACTTGCTCAGTGAAACTTGGTAAAAAAACATTGGCTTTTTCTATTTCTTATTTATTGTCCATCTCTCACATCCTCTCCTCAAAAATGATACTAGCTTGGATGGGCTTCATCTTTAATTGCTCCTCCCTCAACATCCTAGGAAACTGCAACATCTAGCCATCCTATGACGACACGATCTATAGCCTCATAACCAACATCATCTCAACTTCAGCATCAACACGAGTGCTACACATATTAGCAAGTTCACGTTCATGGGATTTTGTAAGGGATTTGATAGTGTGGAACNTCCCAATTAAAAGCTTGATTTTTTTTTTTTTGGTATTTAAGTAATTACTGTGCAACAAAATCATAAATTGATACCTGCAGAAGAGGCAACCATGACTCACTATCCACTGTCTTAGGGGCATAGCCAGCCTCTATTTTAGGGAGGAAGGAACAAATTGTGCCCCTAGATCTAAGGTGAGAGGTGTTATGAAAATGAATGATAAAATAATATTTCAGGAGGGATAAAAAATCAAATTTCTCTCCCATAAAAGTGAAATTTGAATTTAAAGGGGGCCAATTGCCCCTCTTGGACCCTTCTTGGGTCCACCCTTGCACTGCTTATTAAACTGTGACTGTAAATTATAGAATATTTATGGATAATGTTTTCGTAAGGAGCCCTTTGAGACCAGTAATTCTTATTTTACGTTTTATTTTAAATTGAGATAAAATATATTAAATATCTTAAAAATCACTGTTAGAAGAAATAAATAAATAAATAAATAATCATGGTTTAAAAAATTCAAGCAAATCAACCGTGAACCCATGATTAAATTGGTTCGGTCCAAACTCAAAACCGTTTCAACATAAAATGAGATTGAAGTTGAACCCCTCAACTGGTGAACCGATCCTATTTTTAATAAAATGGTGGGTTCAATTATTTTCAAATTTCAGTTTTTGAATTTTGATTGGATGACCAGAAATAAGGTATTTAAATTAAAATAGAGAAAATATCATAATTTNGTGTGGATAAAATGCGATTCACATGCCTTTCCTTAGGTCGCTGCTTCTCCTGTCCCACGAATTTATGTTGTGGGGAAAACAATAAATGGATATGAAGTGGGTGGGTGCTACTCTGAATAAAATTTTTTTACTGTTCATCATACATTAGTTTCTACTGTTCATTGCACCCACTACCAGTATCTCTCTCCTCATCTACTTGAGCATCTCGAGATACTCCTCATCTACTTGAGCATCTCGACGTGAGGAATTCAACTAGCCTATGCTCACTTAATTCTGAGGTTATTAAGACCTTTAAATCATTAAAAAGTCTCATTATGATCAAGTAGGAATACTATGGGTCATCCGATCAAGTGGTTGGGGAAGTTATGCCCCTAAGAAACAAAATGCTTATACTTTAGAGGTTATAAGTAGACACACACTCTCTCTTTACTTCAGAAAGGAGGAGAAGAGAAGAAAGCCTAAAGTATGTTTTGAACTGATAACTCGGTGATAATTTTTTCCCTTTGTAGTCGTTGACCATCATCAGTCACTTCTCATCGGCCGCTGTCGACGAACCCTGCCTGCCACCGTCGATGATCCCTGCTTGTTAATGATATATTTAAAATAAAATAGTAACATATAAGGTCATATTGAAAATCTAATGATAACTTTTGGCAGTCATCGTTTATGACAAAAAGTATTCATAATACGACATTCTTTTTTTACTCCTGAACTTTGTCTATATATTGTAAAGGAAAAACTAGTATAAAATTGTAAAATTATAACCCTCCTCTCTTAGTTATGAAAAAATAAGGTATTTTTGTACTTAATCACATATAGTTGATTATTTTTATTGGACTAGAAAAATCTTGGTGCATTTTTCTTCTACTCTTCGATTATCAGTATATGTTTTATCTTCGATTTATCACTCTATCGCCATTAATTCTATAACACGCAAATATTTTTAAAATATTATAATAAATTTTAAAGCATAATACCAATTATAGAATTGACTTCAAAATTATAACAACATTAAATTTAATATGTTGTAATAAGAAAATTTTAATAAAGCTTTATGATTTCCAACAATTTAGTGAAATTTAATTTTTGGCCAACCCTCAATTAGATTCAATAGAAACTCATTCGGAATTATTTCAATTAAAATTNCGTCAAGCTTCATATGGGAAGACTGAGAGAGGAGGGAACTTTTAAGAACCTACCCTCTCCGGAGCCCGATCTTCTTACTTCATTAAATACAAATCTACTAAAAAATATTAGATCATAACATATCAATTTTCCATCCCATAAATAATCAAGTGAAAACACATTCAAGGTGAAATCAACCAAATAAAATCTTTCATTAATTGCCGTCAAATCCTCACAAAGAAAACAAACTTTTTAGGTGTGTTAGGTTGCAAATAGAATTTGAGTTAAATAGGATGTAATGAATTCAGTAAAATTGAACTTATCTAATCCGTATATTGTTAAATCTAGAATATTGTTTAGTTCAGTTTAAGGTTAAATCCAGTTAAATTCATTCATGTGGTGGGCATAAATCCGTTCGACTTGTCTTCTACCTATGCTAAATCAAATCAGCCTAATAGTCTAATTTAATAAATCCGGCTTTATGTCAAAAAAGAAATTGAATGGAGAAAAACTTGTAGCGCCCATTTATCTATCCAATTTTTCATGTTTAGTTGGATTTATGTTAAATTCAGTGTAAATTCTATTAAAAAGGTGCTACCAAATACTTCTTAAAGTGCTCATCCATATTCCTATTTCAAAGTAGCTCTATGTCTAACATAAATTTTGGGAGGAACCCAATGGTTTCAAAATTCAAATGCTTTGTAAAGCTACACACTCCTGCTTTAAGTAAAGCATTTAGCTCTCCTCATCCTCTTTCCACAGAATGTGCTGTGTGAACGGACGTGGGTGCAGGCTCGCTGACAGGTTATGCTACCGGTCCAACTGGGCTCATACCCGCCAGTCCGTNTGTGTGGATGAAATGCGATTCACATGACTTTGCTGGGGTCGCTGCTTCTCCTGTCCCACGAATTTATGTTGTGGGGAAAACAATAAATGGATATGAAGTGGGTGGGTGCTAGTCTGAATAAATTTTTTTACTGTTCATCATACATTAGTTTCTACTGTTCATTGCACACACTAGTAGTATCTCTCTCCTCATCTACTTGAGCATCTCGACGTGAGGAATCCAACTAGCCTATGCTCACTTAATTCTGAGGTTATTAAGACCCTTAAATCATTAAAAAATCTCTTTATGATCAAGTAAGAATACTATGAGTCATCCGATCAAGTGGTTGGGGAAGTTATCCCCCTAAGAAACAAAATGCTTATACTTTAGAGGTTATAAGTAGACACACACTCTCTCTCTTCACTTCAGAAAGGAGGAGAAGATATGGAAGCCTAAAGTATGTTTTATACTGATAACTCGGTGATATTTTTTTGCCTTTGTAGCCACTGACCATCATCGGCCGCTGTCGACAACCCCTGCCTGCCACTGTCGGTGATCCCTGCTTGTTAATGATATATTTAAAATAAAATAGTAACATATAAGATCATATTGAAATTCTAATGATAACTTTTGGCAGTCATGATTTATGACAAAAAGTATTCATAATACGACATTTTTTTTTACTCCTGAACTTTGTCTATATATTGTAAAGGAATAACTAGTGTGATATTGTAAAATTGTAACCCTCTTCTCTTAGTTATGAAAAAATAAGGTATTTTTGTACTTAATCACATAGAGTTGATTACTTTTATTGGACTAGAAAAATCTTGGTGCATTTTTCTACTACTCTTCGATTATCAGTATATGTTTTATCTTCGATTTATCACTCTATCACCATTAATTCTATAGCACGCAAATATTTTTAAAATATTATAATAAATTTTAAAGCATAATACCAATTATAGAATTGACTTCAAAATTATAACAACTTTAAATTTAATATGTTGTAATAAAAGCTACACTTTAGTGAAATTTATTAAATGAAATTTAATTTTTGGCCAACCCTCAATTAGATTCAATAGAAACTCATTCGGAATTATTTCAATTAAAATTTGTGGAATAAGTCATAATAATAAAATAAAAGAATTTAGATCAATTTTAATTGAAATCGAACAACAACCACTTGGGATTAAAATCATGTTTCTTAGTGCTGATTCAGTATATGAGCCCTTTTATTGGGAGGGTGACACAGTCTCACATTGATTAACAAGAAGTAAATGATAAGCAATTACATAATAACAAGTGCTTTAGTATTTTTCTCAGCTTTTCATTCATTATTATTATCATTATTATTATTTTATATAATTTAGTTGAGGTGCATCTTCCCTTCACCGTCTTATTAGAGCTATATGGTCCCAATTAAAAGCTTGATTTTTTTTTTTTGGTATTTAAGTAATTAGTGTGCAACAAAATCATAAATTGACACCTGCAGAAGAGGCAGCCATGACTCACTATCCACTGTCTCAGGGGGCATAGCCAGCCTCCATTTTAGGGAGGAAGGAGCAAATTGTGCCCCTAGATCCAACGTGAGAGGAGTTATGAAAACGAATGATAAAATGATATTTTAGGAGGGACAAAAAACCAAATTTCCCTCCCATAAAAGTAAAATCTGAATTTGAGGGGGGCAACCCTTGCACTGCTTATTAAACTGTGACTGTAAATTATAGAGTATTTATGGATAATATTTTCGTAAGGAGCCCTTTGAGACCAGTACTTCTTATTTTAAGTTTTATTTTAAATTGAGATAAAATATATTAAATATCTTAAAAATCACGTTTACAAGAAATAAATAAAAAACTCATGGTTTTAAAAATTCAAGCAAATTCGTTGGTTCAACCGTGAACCCATGATTAATTTTGTTTGGTACAAACTCAAAACCGTTTCAACATAAAATGAGATTAAACCGTTCAAAACAAGTTTTGAAGTTGAACCCCTGAATTGGTGAACTTTTCCTATTTTTAATAAAACGGTGGGTTCAATTATTTTCAAATCTCAGTTTTTGAATTTTGATTGGATGACCAGAAATAAGGTATTTAAATTAAAATAGAGAAAATATCATAATTTAAATTTTTTTATTCAGAATATTGCTCAAAATACTCAAAAGTATTCTCTCATATTAAAATATTAATTGTTGTATTGATAAAAATGATATTAGTACATACTATTATATTATTTTAATTATATTAAAATAATTTAAATATTTATTAAGTCTTCTTGTTCAATCCCTATAAATTTATTGAATCTTGAACATTTCATTCTTTCAGTTCGATGCTCGAATCATCGATTTTCATAACCTCGAAAAAAATTGTGCCTTAACTCTTTTTGATTTTTTTTTTCTATGGCATGTGGCCTTTTTTATTGATATTATGCCTTAAAATAATTTACATGATTTTTTTATACTTATTTTGTTTTTTTTTTCAAATCATATGTAGCTACATATGGAATCAATGACTCCCGACCTTCCCATAGGAATAAAGCTATTAAAGACAAATCCCCTTTCCCAAATACAATAGTATTTTCTAATTTTTTTCATAGAGTATGCCTCTTAGCTGAATTCTGTTGTTTGATTCTTGTTAGAGCTTTAGATCCCGTTTGGGGCAGCTTATAAGTGTGGGCGGCGTTTTGAAAACTACGCTTCACTAATTATTCATTTAATTAAATTTTTTTTTTCAAATAAACTGTTTACAAAAGCACTAATCAAACAGCTAAACTGTTTATTCAGAACAATGACAGAATGATCAATTTTTCAGAATCAATTGTTTTTCATAAGCGTCAAACAAATATCTAGACAGCTTATCTGGATCAGCTGTTCATCAGCAGATAATCAGGATAAATTGTTTATCAGCAGAAGCTGGATAAGCTGCAGCTACCCCAAATAGACCCTTAGAAAAAGTTGTGTTGTTCCCACGCAGTCCTTGTTTGGCTTGTTAAGAAAAGATTTGGGATCACTTTTTTCATCTTTCTTCTTTATTTTTTATTTTATTTTATTTTATTTTATTTTCATTTTAGTATAAAATAAAATAAAAAGTTTGATAACATGAAAAAAAAAAATTATCCACTCCACTTTCATCCCTCGTCTTCCTCAGTCATAGCTCTGAAGCCCTCCTTGCCGTTGTCAAACACATAGCCTATGTCTATAGGTGTAAATGAGCTGAACCCTATGGAGCACAGGCTCAACTCGTGTTTGATCCGTTAAAAAATATCACCGTTCGTGTTCGATTTATTTATATTTCGAATACCAAAAAAGTATTTATGTTTAGCTCGTTTGCTTAGCGAGTTGAACACAAGTTGATTGCGAACAAATAGTTGTTTAAACAATTCTAGTCACACAATCATAGAAGATTAAGAGTTGGGACAAGATTTAAATATTATTATTTATATTCAAACATCATTTAAATATAATTTTGTATATTTTTATTTTTTTTCATTAATAATTTTAATTGATTGTACATCTTTGTTATATATATATATATANCAGCAATTACATAATAACAAGTGCTTTAGTATTTTTCTCAGCTTTTCATTATTATTATTATTATTATTATTATTATTATTATAATTTCGTTGAGGTGCATCTTCCCTTCACTGTCTTATTAGAGCTATATGGTCCCAATTAAAAGCTTGATTTTTTTTTAGGGTATTTAAGTAATTAGTGTGCAACAAAATCATAAATTGATACATGCAGAAGAGGCAACCATGACGCACTATCCACTGTCTTAGGGGCATAGCCAGCCTCTATTTTAGGGAGGAAGGAACAAATTGTGCCCCTAGATCCAACGTGAGAGGAGTTATGAAAACGAATGATGAAATGATATTTCAGGAGGGACTAAAAACCAAATTTCCCTCCCATAAAAGTAAAATTTGAATTTAAAGGGGGCCAATTGCCCCTCTTGGACCCTTCTTGGGTCCACCCTTGCACTGCTTATTAAACTGTGACTGTAAATTATAGAGTATTTATGAATAATGTTTTTGTAAGGAGCCCTTTGAGACCGGTACTTCTTATTTTAAGTTTTATTTTAAATTGAGATAAAATATATTAAATATCTTAAAAATCACTGTTAGAAGAAATAAATAAATAATCATGGTTTCAAAAATTCAAGCAAATTTGTTGGTTCAACCGTGAACCCATGATTAAATTGGTTCGATCCAAACTCAAAACCGTTTCAACATAAAATGAGATTGAAGTTGAACCCCTCAACTGGTGAACCGATCCTATTTTTAAGAAAATGGTGGGTTCAATTATTTTCAAATTTCAGTTTTTGAATTTTGATTAGATGACCAGAAATAAGGTATTTAAATTAAAATAGAGAAAATATCATAATTTAAGTTTTTTTATTCATAATATTGCTCAAAATACTCAAAAGTATTCTTTTATATTAAAATATTAATTGTTGTATTGATCAAAACACAGACAACTTATTCGAATTAGCTGCTCATCAGCAGATTATCATGATAAGTTGTTTATTAGCAGAAGTTGAATAAGCTGTAGCTGCCCCAAATAGACCCTTAGAAAAAGTTGCGTTGTTCCCACGCAGTCCGTGTTTGGCTTGTTAAGAAAAAGTTTGGGATCACTTTTTTCATTTTTATTTTTTATTTTTTATTTTATTTTATTTTCATTTTATTATAAAATAAAAAAAAATGTTTGATAACATGAAAAAAAATTATCCCCTCCACTTTCATCCCTCGTCTTCCTCAGTCATAGCTCTGAAGCCCTCCTTGCCCTTGTCAAACACATAACCTATGTCTATAGGTGTAAATGAGCTGAACCCTATGGAGCTCAGGCTCAACTCGTGGTTGGTCCGTTAAAACATATCACTATTCGTGTTCAATTTATTTATATTTCGAACACAAAAAAAAGGTGTGTTTAGCTCGTTTGCTTAGCGACTTGAACACGAGTTGTTTGCGAACAAATAATCGTTTAAACAATTCTAGTCACACAATCATAAAATGTTAAGAGTTAGGACAAGATTTAAATATTATTATTTATGTTCAAACATCATTTAAATATAATTTTGTATATTTTTGTCTATTTTTCCATTAATAATTTTAATTGATTGTATATCTTTGTAGAAATACTACTCATTATATATATATATATATNATCTTAGTAGAGTCAAGCTTCATATGGGAAGACTGAGAGAGGAGGGAACTTTTCAAGACCTACCCTCTCCGGCGCCCGATCTTCTTCCTTCAGTAAATACAAATCTAATAAAAAATATTAGATCATAACATATCAATTTACCATCCCATAAATAATCAAGTGAAAACACATTCAAGGTGAAATCAACAAAATAAAATCATTCATTAATTTCCCTCAAATCCTCACAAAGAAAACAAACTTTTTAGGTGTGTTAGGTTGCAAATAGAATTCGAGTTAAATAGGATGTAATGAATTCAGTAAAATTGGACTTATCTAATCCGTATATTGTTAAATCTAGAATATTGTTTAGTTCAGTTTAAGGTTAAATCCAGTTAAATTCATTCATGTGGTGGGCATAAATCCGTTCGACTTGTCTTCTACCTATGCTAAATCAAATCAGCCTAATAGTCTAATTTAATAAATCCGGCTTTATGTCAAAAAAGAAATTGAACGGAGAGAAAATTGGATTTAAAGTATTGCCCATTTATCCATCCAATTTTTCATGTTTAGTTGAATTTATGTTAAATTCAGTGTAAATTCTATTAAAAAAGTGCTACCAAATACTTCTTAAAGTGCTCATCCATATTCTTATTTCAAAGTAGCTCTATGTCTAACATAAACTTTGGGAGGAACCCAATGGTTTCAAAATTCAAATGCTTTGTAAAGCTACACACTCCTGCTTCAAGTAAGGCATTTAGCTCTCCTCATCCTGCCATGTAACTCTTTCCACAGAATGTGCTCTGTGAACGGAGGTGGTTGCAGGCTCGCTGACAGGTTATGCTACCGGTCCAACTGGGCTCACACCCGCCAGTCCGTGGACCTGCCAGTCACACTACAGACATACAATTAAAGCCGCGTTCTTTCCGGGCCGTTTTCCTGAAGCACGATCCAACTTGTTCGGCCCGTACTTCTAGGCCCATGCCAACAGCCACGATAGCGACCCCACGAGGTCGCACACGACTTGCATGGGAAACTCGACAGACGATGATTGAGGTTCCTATTAGATCGGACGGTCATTATTTTTTTGAAGATAGTTTGGGGAATTGTGACCGTCGGATTGCTCTTTTTTGTGTGGATAAAATGCGATTCACATGCCTTTCCTTAGGTTGCTGCTTCTCCTGTCCCACGAATTTATGTTGTGGGGAAAACAATAAATGGATATAAAGTGTGTGGGTGCTACTCTGAATACATTTTTTTACTGCTCATCATACATTAGTTTCTACTGTTCATTGCACACAGTATCACTCTCTCTCTCCTCATCTACTTGAGTATCTTGACGTGAGGAATCCAACTAGCCTATGCTCACTTAATTCTGAGGTTATTAAGACCCTTAAATCATTAAAAAATCTCATTATGATCAAGTAGGAATATTGTGGGTCGTCCGATCAAGTGGTTGAGGAAGTTATCCCCCTTAAAAACAAAATGCTTATACTTTAGAGGTTATAAGTAGACACACACACTCTCTCTTCACTTCAGAAAGGAGGAGAAGAGAAGGAAGCCTAAAGTATGTTTTGAACTAATAACTCAGTGATAATTTTTTGCCTTTGTAGCCGCTGACCATCATCTGTCACTTTTCATCGGTCGCTGTCGACGACCCCTGCCTGCCAATGTCGGTGATCCCTGCTTGTTAATGATATATTTAAAATAAAATAATAACATATAAGGTCATATTGAAAATCTAATGATAACTTTTGGCAGTCATCATTTATGACAAAAAGAATTCATAATATGACATTCTTTTTTTACTCCTGAACTTTGTCTATATATTATAAAGGAATAACTACTGTGAAATTGTAAAATTGTAACTCTCCTCTCTTAGTTATGAAAAAAATGTATTTTTGTACTTAATCACATAGAGTTGCTTACTTTTATTGGACTAGAAAAATCTTGGTGCATTTTTCTACTCCTCTTCGATTATCAGTATATGTCCTATCTTCGATTTATCACTCTATCGCCATTAATTTTATAGCACGCAAATATTTTTAAAATATTATAATAAATTTTAAAGCACAATACCAATTATAAAATTGACTTCAAAATTATAACAACAATAAATTTAATATGTTGTAATAAGAAAATTTTAATAAAGCTTTATGATTTCCAACAATTTAGTGAAATTTATTAAATGAAATTTAATTTTTAGCCAACCCTCAATTAGATTCAATAGAAACTCATTCGGAATTATTTCAATTAACATTTGTGGAATCAGTCATAATAATAAAATACAAGAATTTAGATCAATTTTAATTGAAATCGAACAACAACCACTTAAGATTAAAATCATGTTTCTTAGTGCTGATTCAATATATGAGCCCTTTTATTGGGAGGGTGACACAGTCTCACATTGATTAACAAGAAGTATATGATAAGCAATTACATAATAACAAGTGCTTTAGTATTTTTCTCAGCTTTTCATTCATTATTATTATCATTANTTTGTTCGTTCGGCTTATTTATATATGAAGCGCGAACAAAATGTTTGTGTTAAGCTCATTAACTTAGCGAACAAATCAAACACAAGCTTCTTAACGAGCCGAACAAATAATTAGCCTTTTTGGCATGCCTACATATGTCCCCCAAATTTCTTGTATGTTTTATTTTATTTTATCAAAATATTTACGTTGATACGGCTCAATTCTTGTGTTTTTACATAGCGAACACCTAACTTTTAAATTTTACATATATGCTATCTACGCATGAGATATGTATTGCATACTTTTTAAAGTCAAATTAGTAAATTTTTTATGTGATATTAAAATTTTAGGTGGTATAAATATACAAAATTAAAGTTTAGGTGTCAGCTATATAAATACATAAGAAATAGGTGGTATGTATGTAAATGACCCTTTTATTATTATGTTTCANCAAAACTGGCCAAGCCAAATAAAGCTTTGTTCGTTCGGCTTGTTTATATATGAAGCACGAAAAAAATGTTTGTGTTAAACTCATTAACTTAGCAAACAAATCAAGCACAAGCTTCTTAACGAGCCGAACACAAGCCATTCACGAACAATTAGCCGTTTTGACATACCTACCTATGTCCCCCAAATTTCTTATGTGATATTAAAATTTTAGGAGGTATAAATATAAAAATTAAAGCTTAGGTGTCAGCTATATAAATACATAAGAAATAGGTGGTCTGTATGCAAATGACCCTTTTATTATTATGTTTCAATTTTTTGAGATATCCCAAAAATGTGATCTTCTTCCATTATTTAATCTATCCATTGCTTATTTAATAAATAATAAATGACCATTATTGTAATTTATTAAGAGAAAAAATAAAATAAAATAACGAACCATAAGTTTGGGCTTTCATTTATAAATAGGGATGTCAAAATGGCTCGTTGTTCGCGAACAGCTCTTGTTCGACTCTTTAATTTTGTTCGATAAGTTAACAAGCCGAACACGAACTAAGATGATTTCGTTCGTGTTC
>JXCR01146162.1:295261-309278 GCA_002079205.1 Phalaenopsis hybrid cultivar
GTTAATTTCGTTCGAACGAAATTAACGAGCCGAACACTAACTAAGATGAGTTCATTCGTGTTCGACTCGTTTTGGCTCGAAATACTACTCATCAAGTTTATATATAAGATTTATAATCAATTAAAATATTGATTAAGGAAATAGAATAAAAATTATTAAATTTAATTCAAACGATGTTTTAATATAAATAATAATTTTTAAATCTTGCTCAAACTCTTATTGTCTTATGTCTTATGGCTACATGATTCGGGTTGTTAAAATGACTCTTTGTTCGTGACCAACTCGTGTTCGGCTCGTTAAGCAAACGAGCCGAACAAGAACACACTTTTTGAGCTCGAAATATACTCGTGTTCAGCTCGTTTACACCCCTATTTATAAAAAAATATAAATGGCCATTATTGTAATTTATCCTCTAATAACTGTTAATTAACGCTGCACAAATCTTAATGCAAATCAAGGGATGTCATTGAAGGGATCGGCGGTCGAGATGTTGGGAGCAGTTTTGAAAACACAAAAAAAAACATGTTTTTACTATTTTGTACTTTTTTGTTTAAAGAAATAGAAAAGAACAAATAAAAAAACAAACAAAATTTTGTTTTATTTTTGGTTTTTTGAAAAAAAAACAAAAATTGATCCAACCATCCCCTAATTTGTTGGTGCTCGAATTGTTAGAGAAGCAAGCTGGCCGAACAAAAATATATACATATATATATTATTTTGAATTCAAGTTATAAACAAGCTCAATATGAACAAAATTAATGATAGCTTTTCAAATTAATTTTTTATGCTTTTTTTTAAATATGTTAAATTAATTTTTTAAAGTCATTCATCAAGCTAAATTTAAGTTGAATATGAATCACGAACAAACAAACCAATTTGGATCGAGTAAAATACAAATATGTTGACATTTCGAAGGAGTCAATTTCTAACAAGTGAATTTTTTAGCGAGTCTGAATACAATCAAGTATTGGGCCCGCTCAAACTTATAGTTGATTTAGTTTGTTGAAAATCATTGTATATGCAATCTTATTCATAGTGATTTTTAAAATAATGGGGAAGTTTTATTGGCAATCACAGAAAGCATCCCATAAATTTAGGTTGTGTTCAGGGCGGCTAGTGCTTTTTGAAGAAGCGACTATGAAGCTGCTTCCCTGGTAAGCATCACCAGAAAGCAGGCTCATAGATGTTGTCAGAAAGTTTATGTTGGAATCTCAGTGAGGCTATTTGAATAATCTGCTGTGTTTCAGCTATTTCAAATGAAAAAAAATATAGCCCAAATGACACAAGCACATAAGTTAAACAAGAAGCACCAAACTACCACCACAAAAGAAAATTGAAAAGGCCCGAAACACAACCACTTAGGTAAAGCGGGAAGCAACAAACCACGATCATAGAGGAAAACCCGAATAGAGCTTAGGTTTAAAGATACATATAAAGAGAGGCAACAACAAATGCAAGGGAGAAGATAAGATGACCGCGAATGTACCCTAGCACCATTTGTCCACAATGAAATGAAAATGAGGGAGAACAGAGCAAGATAATATCAGGAATAAAATTAGGCCATTGTCAAATTCATGTCGAAAAAGAAGGTAATTGTGAACCAGAGTGTGATTAGAATAGTGGATCCAACCGTGGTCCCATTTCCAAAATGTGGTTATCATAAATATGGGTGAAACGTTGGCTCTCAAATGTCTGTTAACAACTTTTCAGAATGAAAAGCATTTATAACACACTCCCAAACGCACCCTCATTATGATTTAGTAGATATCGTCATAAAGATTGGAATATTGATTTTTTAGATTTGCAGTAGTTAAAATCACAACAAAGCTACATAAAATTAAAAAAATAAATTGAAATAATTATTTTGTGGATAATTTCTTTCACAATACAAAAGAAAATTTATAATTGCAATTCAAATGATATTATGACAAGCAAGGTCGCTTAAGCCATTACAAATTTTGTTATATTGCGTACAAATCATACAAACATTCTATTGAATTAAGAAAAAAAAATGTTTGTGGGCTTATAACACCTAAATAGGAGTTGTTTTGAAGAAGGGGGCAAAAGTGATAATCCCTTGTAGTTCAAGATACCGAACCAAAAACGAGTGTGGAAGAGTGCCTTTGCTTCCTCCCTTTTTCAGGGATTGTGTACTTACATATAGGTATCCCTTTCCGGTGTTCATGCCCAACAACATCTACATAAATGATCACACAAAGGATAAGATTGATTACTAGTGCCATCATGAGATCTAAAACAACCTATGTATGTGTGATATTGGTCGTTGCATAGACACAAGGTAGGTATGTGTCATCTCAATGCTCTTGTCAAGTTGTTATTACCTGAAATTTTTGTCTGAGTTAGGGCGAGGTGATAAGGGTTGCCGAATTGATATCCTGCGTGGACCTTAGGCTTCATGAAAAATATCTTGAATACTCTCTCCCTTGTCACATGTCTTAGAGGCTCTTTATGTGTTGTTATGTAATAGATCTTTGTTGATGTACACATTTATAAGATCACATTGAAATTCTTATGTTAACATAAAACTTAAAATTATTTTAAGGACATTTCATTGAAGCAAAAGCACCAAAAACAAAAAGCCGTATAATGTTATTCTCTCTCTCTCTCTCTCTATGTTTGTATCTCTCTCTCTCTCTCTCTATATCAAATAAAAAAAATTGTTTCAATTTCTTCAACATTTCAATATCATTTTATCTTCACATTTCCTTAATACTCTAAAAAGGTTTTAATCCAAAACCAAAGGCTAGAAAAAAATTTTTACCTTAAAAGAGTTGTAGTAGCAAAAGATGGTAACATATGGCTAGAGCTAGAAGTAGCAACAGCTAAAAGATGGCAATACAATGAGGCAAATTAAAATTAAAGTTAAGGGAGAGAGGTAACCAAGATAACCAACATTAAAAAAAGGCACAAATGTACATTGATCCTTAGCTTATTTGTCATAAAGAGGAGAATGATAGCTATTTGAGTTCAATTTAATGAAACGGGCTTTCATCATTGCTCACATAATGAATGAATTCTCATAATAGAAAAACCAGGCCACTTCAAAAAGTATAAAGAGCCACAAAATAACCTCTCCCAATTGAGCCCCCTGAATTGATAGAAAATGCATCATAAACCATTTACAAACATAACAATCAATTTCTATGTATTTACACATCTAATATCTAGACTTTGCTTTTTTTATGTTTATATTATCTAAATACGTTAAAAATATCACAATTTTAACTTTTAAAAAGTGAAATTCATATTTTCATGCATATATAAGATGACATATATGATAAAAGTAAAAGTTTAGATGGTAGATATGCAATACATAGGAATTGAGTGTTATGTATGTAAATCTTCCTACAAATTTTAACAAATTAATGCTCACCACAAAAAAAAATTTCCTTTCATTATAAATTTGGCCTATCAAGGCCATCATTGCTTGCCATTGACATTATAGGAATTAAGCATATTTGCATCAGACAAATCAGATGTAGATCAAATGCAATTCTGACGATATTTAAGTGCTATCGTTAGATTTGCGTTTGATTTATGTCAGACAATTTCCGTCGTTAATTTAGGGGTCGATAATGTTATTTTCATCCAATTTAGGTCGAACAATTCCAACGCAAATAATTTGCATTGGATTTTGTGTCGTCATTGCGACAAATTCGCTTAAACGAAATGTGTGTCGAAATTTGCATATGAAAATATCAGACGATGAATATTAGCATTGAATTACAATCTAATTTGCGTTGGAAAATATCTTAGAAGAACAAAATCTAATTGTCGATGTAGTGTCGGATGTTGCATCCGAAAACGGATGTAAATTCGACCCAAACCTTTAACACAAAAAATGAATTTAGAGTACCATTTACATTTCCACAACCTGCAAAAAAACACTTTCCACATTACACACCACATTAAACATATCCATATCATAGATCAAACTCTAAACAATTTGATTAATAAAAGGAAAATATGATTACAAATCGTCTGAAATAAGAATAGTAAAGTTGATCTAAAAAGTTCTACATTAAATGTTTAACACAACACTCACAAATAAAGAAAATAATGAAAAAAAAAAACTACTGATCATCTTCATTCTCCTCCCTCCAAAAGGATTTGGAATTTATGCACTTACCACTCAATTCTTATGTATTTATACATCTAACACCAATAGTTTGATATTTATATTTATAATACTTTGGTATTATAAATCTATGCAAGAAAAGGAGTATTTCATTTTTAAAAAAGTTAGGAATATTTACATTTTTGATGTGTTGTTAAGGATTTGAGTGATATGCATGTAAACATCAAAGTTTATATGTTAAATTTGTGAATATATAAAAATTGTGTTGTAATTGGTATGTATGTAAATGCACCCCAACATTTTAAATTTTGAGTCGCAACAAACTTCGCAGTTAACTAATTGCTGCTCGAGATAAAAGACAAGTGTTTTGAATTCAAGTAAAACAATCATTTTGTCATCAACCATTCACGAAAACAACTTGGAGCTTTATTCAATTTCCGAAAGCTAATCAGCTTGTCAAATGTCATTCCATGGAGAATTCCCATAAATAGTTATTTTTGCTCATCTAAAATAAAGCTTCTAAGAGTCCTATCAAAAATGAATCTATCCCATTCATCAAATTTCAAACAATAAGTCCTTAAATAAATTCCTTCATCAATTTATTTCAAAATTTATTGGAAAATTTATATACATGACACTCAATTTCTATATATTTACATGTGCGTACATATACACACACACATATATTGTATACACCACAACCGTCAGCACGAATCTCAAAGCGTTCAAACGGGTCAGACGACGACCACACAAAACGTCCTACTGCCAGCTGCGAGGTCAAGACTCGACCGACACACTATGGTGAGAGTTTTGAACAGAAGACCATGCCGAAAATCTCGTCAGACTGGGGCGTAGGCGTGAATCCTTGATCGAGGCTAATCGGTTGACCCGCGTTTATCTCAATGGACAGGATCGACAGTCAACCGGGTGCTTCGAACGACAACCCGTGGCACGGTCGCCTCAGTCGGCCGAATTCAAGTAAGTCGACTGATCAAGTTATCATGATATTGAAATTCAAATTGTAATATTCATATGGTAAGAAATTCATAAGGTTAATTAGAATATCAATTGTATTAATAGGAGTTTCTCCCTTCTTTCTGTACTTGTATGAAATAAGTCTCTATAGATAGGAGGCAAAATACGAACAAAACAATATTTGACCAATTATCTCTACAAGAAACTCCTTACTTGCTATACTCCTTCTCTCTTCCTTTCTTCACTCAACCCTAANGAAGAGGAGAATGATAGCTATTTGAGTTCTATTTAATGAAACGGGCTTTCATCATTGCTCACCAAAGAAAAACATAATGAATGAATTCTCATAATAGAAAAAACCAGGCCACTTCAAAAGTATAAAGAGCCACAAAATAACCTCTCCCAATTGAGCCCCCTAAATTGATAGAAAATGCATCATAAACCATTTACAAACATAACAACCAATTTCTATGTATTTACACATCTAATATCTAGACTTTGCTTTTTTTATATTATCTAAATACGTGAAAAATATCACTATTTTAACTTTTAAAAAGTGAAATTCATATTTTCATGCATATATAAGATGACATATATGATAAAAGTAAAAGNCAGCTTGTTTATATATGAAGCACAAAAAAACTGTTTGTGTTAAGCTCATTAACTTAGCGAACAAAACAAACACAAGTTTCTTAACGAGCCAAACACAAACCATTCACGAACAATGAGCAGTTTTGACATACCTACCTATGTCCCCCAAATTTCTTGTATGTTTTATTTTATTTTTTTGAAATATTTACTACCGCTCAATTCTTAACCTAACTTTTAAATTTTACATATATGCTATCTACGCATGAGATATGTATTGCATACTTTCTAAAGTCAAAATAGTAAATTTTTTTATGTAATATTAAAATTTTAGGAGGTATAAATATAAAAATTAAAGTTCAGGTGTCAGCTATATAAATACATAAGAAATAGGTGGTATGTATGTAAATGACCCTTTTATTATTATGTTTCAATTTTTTGAGATATCCCAAAAATGTGATCTTCTTCCATTATTTAATCTGTCCACTGCTTATTTAATAAATAATAAATAACCATTATTGTAATTTATTCAGAGAAAAAAAAGTATATATAAAATAACGACCCATAAGTTTGGCCTTTCATTTATAAAAAAATATAAATGACCATTAATGTAATTTATCCTTTAATAGCTGTTAATTAACGTTGCACAAATCTTAACGCAAATCAAGGGATGTCATTGAAGGGATCGGCGGTCGGGATGTTGGGAGCAGTTTTGAAAACACAAAAAACATGTTTTTACCATTTTGTACTTTTTTGTTTAAAGAAATAGAAAAGAACAAATAAAAAAACAAAAAAACAAAATCATTTTNTTGTTGGGAGCAGTTTTGAAAACACAAAAAACATGTTTTTACTACCATTTTGTACTTTTTTGTTTAAAGAAATAGAAAAGAACAAATAAAAAAACAAAAAAACAAAATCATTTTTGTTTTATTTTTCGTTTTTTGAAAAAAAACAAAAAAGTGATCCCAACTATCCCCTAATTTGAAGGTGATCGAATTGTTAGAGAAGCAAGCTGGCAGAGCAAAAAAAAAATATTATTTTGAACTAAAGTTATAAATGAGCTTAATATGAACAAAATTAATGATAACTTTTCACATTAATTTTTTATGCTTTTTTTTTTAAATATGTTAAATTAATTTTTTAAAGTCATTCATCAAACTAAATTTAAGTTGAATATGAATCACGAACAAACAAACCAATTCAGATCGAGTTAAATACATAAGAAATAGGTGGTATGTATGTAAATGACCCTTTTATTATTATGTTTCAATTTTTTGAGATATNTTTATAAAATATTATTTATTCTGTTTTAGGAGGGATTTGAACTCCCCTCTCCCACATAAAGCAAAAGATTTTAACCAAGTTGAGTTCAACTTTCTATTTATATAAGAATAAAAATTATTCTTAACTAATTAAGATATACATATTCTTATATATAAATACTCCGGATATTGATATTTTTCGACAATAAAAAAGATTTCGCCCGAAAATAGGGGGCAACTGATACATTACCAACAAATTTTCATCATTTGGCACGAATCTCAAGATAATATTTTATGCAGAAAACATTCAAATTTTGATAAAAAGTCATCCAAAACTTTGATTTCAGCAAACTTGTAGTCAAACTGACCGACTCAATGAAACAGACCAAATGATATAAAAACTAGCCCAATCCGAGTAAAATCAAGATCAAAACAAATCATTAAACCACTCTTAGAGGATTTCCAGAGATATTTGGAAAATCAAACAGATATCGAATCTAGCGAGTTTATAGTCGAATCCAACGAGCCCAAGATTGCTCAATTTTGACATCGTTAAGGAACTCAAATGTCCATCGAACATCATCTGATCGATGGAAGCTCTCCGGACTGTTCGATCAAAATGGATCATATTCCAGCATTAATTGCACCCATAACACTATAAATAGAGCCTCACCCCTCACATAGAAGGGGGGCTGGAGAGAGAACATGAGGCTTTAAGATGGAGTTCAAATCCAACATCAGCTCTGTCATCGTCGATCGTCGTTGACCGCCACCGACTGTTAATGAACACCACCGGTCGTCGTCGGCCACCAGCGACCGTCATCGACCACCTCCGAGCANGTTTATTGGCAATCGCAGAAAGCATCCCATAAATTTAGGTTGTGTTCGGGGCGGCTAGTGCTTTTTGAAGAAGCGGCTATGAAGCTGCTTCTCTGGTAAGCAGCACCAGAAAGCAAGTTCATAGCTGTTGTCAGGAAGCTGATGTTGGAATCTAAGTGAGACTATTTGAATAATATGTTGTGTTTCAGCTATTTCAAATGAGAAAAAAATATTTATATTTTTATAGATATAGACTTGTTGAATGATTGCACTTTTCAAAATAATTGCACCAGAATAACGAGAAGCATCAAATCATCATCATAGAAAACAACCGAAAAACTCCAATAGCACAATAATATAAGTAAAATGGGAACATCAAACCACCACCACAGAGAAACTAAAAAGCCCCAAGACACAAACACATAAGCAAAACATGAAGCACCAAACCATCAACACAGAGGAAAAATGAAAAGCCCCATGGCAACCACAAAAGAAAAATGAGAAGCATCAAACCATCACCACAGAGGAAAATCGAAAAGCCAAAGACACACAACCACATAAGTAAATTGACAAGTACTAAACCACCACCACAAGAGAGGACAACCAAGGAGCCCAAATGACACAAGCACATAAGTTAAACAAGAAGCACCAAACTACCACCACAAAAGAAAATTGAAAAGGTCCGAGGCACAACCACTAACGTAAAGCGGGAAGCAACAAACAACCATCATAGAGGAAAACCCGAATAGAGCTTAGGGTTAAAGTTACATATAAAGAGAGGCAACAACAAATGCAGGGGAGAAGATAAGAGGACCGCGAACGTGCCCTAGCACCATTTGCCCGCAATGAAGCAAAAAAGAGGGAGAAGAGAGCAGGGTAATATCAGGAATAGAATTACACCATTATCAAATACATGTCGAACAAGAAGGTAATTGCGAACCCAGACTGTGATTAGAACAGTGGATCCAACCGTGGCCTCATTTCCAAAATGAGGTTATCATAAAAAAGGGTGAAACATTGGCTCTCAAATGTCTGTTAACAACTTTTCAAAATGAAAAGCATTTATAACACGCTCCCAAACGTACCCTCATTTTGATTTAGTAGATATCATCATGAAGATTGGAATATTGATTTTTTTTTATTTGCGGTAGTTAAAATCACAGCAAAGCTACATAAAATTAAAAAAAAATAAATTGAAATAATTATTTAGTGGATAATTTCTTTCACAATACAAAAGAAAATTTATAATTGCAATTTGAATGATATTATGACAAGCTAGATTGCTTAAGCCATTAAAAACTTTGCTATATGGCATACAAATCACATAAACATTCTATTGAATTAAAAAAAAAAGTCTATGGGCTTATTCCACCTAAATATGAGTTGTTTTGAAGAAGGGAGCAAAAGTGATAATCCCTTGTAGTTCAAGATACCGAACCAAAAAACGAGTGTGGAGGAGTGCCTTTGCTTCCTCCCTTTCTCAGGGATTGTGTACTTACATATAGGTATCCCTTTCCTGTGTTCATGCCCAACAACGTCTACATAAATGATCACACAAAAGATAAGATTGATTACTAGTGCCATCATGAGATATGAAACAACATATGTATGTGTGATATGGGTCGTTGCATAGACACATGGTAGGTATGTGTCATCTCAATGCTCTTGTCAAATTGTTGTTAGCTGAAATTTTTGTCTGAGTTAGGGCGAGGTGATAAGGGTTGGTGAATTGGTATCCTGCATGGGCCTTAGACTTCATCAAAAATACCTTGAATACTCTCTCCCTTGTCACGTGTCTTGGAGGCTCTCTATGTGTTGTCAAGTAATAGATCTTTGTTGATGTACACATCTGCAAGATCACATCGAAATTTTCATGTTAACATAAACCTTAAAATTATTTAAGGGCATTTCATTGAAGCAAAAGCACCAAAAACAAAAAACAGTTTAATGTTACTCTCTCTCTCTCTCTCTCTCTCTCTCTCTCTCTCTCTATATACTCNTTTCAATTCCTTCAACACTTCAATATCATTTTATTTTCTCATTTCCTTAATACTAAAAAAAGGTTTTAATCTAAAACCAAAGGCTAGAAAAAAATCTATACCTTAAAAGAGTTGTAGTAGCAAAAGATGGTAACATATAGCTAGAGATAGAAGTAGCAACCGCTAAAAGATGGCAATACAATGAGGCAAGTTGAAATTCAAGTTAAGAGATGGGTAACCAAGATAATCAACAAAAAAACGATAAAAAAGCACAAATGAACATTGATCCTTACGGCATTTGTCATAAAGAGGAGAATGATAGCTATTTGAGTTCTATTTAATAAAACGGGCTTTCCTCATTGCTCACAAAAGAAAAACATAATGAAAGAATTCTCATAATATAAAAACCAGGCCACTTCAAAAAGTATAAAGAGCCACAAAATAACGTCTCTTAATTGAGCCTCCTAAATAGATAGAAAATGCCTCATAAACCATTTACATACATACCAAACAATTTCTATGTATTTGCACATCTAATATCTAGACTTTGTTTTTATGTTTATATCATCTAAACACATTATAACATCACTATTTTAGCTTTTAAAAAGAGAAATACATATTTTCATGCATAGGTAAGATGACATATGTGAAAAAAATTAAAGTTTAAAGGTTAGGTATGTAATACATAGGAATTGAGTGTTATGTTTGTAAATCTTGCTCCAAATTTTAGCAAATTGATGCTCACCAAAAAAAAAAAATTCCTTACATTATAAATTTGGCCTATCAAGGCCTTCATTGCTTGTCATTTGACATTGCATAAATTAAGCATATTTGCATTAGATAAATCCGATGTAAATCAGATGCAAATCTGACGATATTTAAGGGATATTGTCAGATTTGCATCTTATTTACGTCGGACTATCTCCGACGTTAATTTAGGGTTCGATAATGTTATTTTCGTCCAATTTATTTCGAATAATTCTGATGCAAATAATTTGCATTGGTTTTTGCGTAGTTGTTGCGTCGAATTTGTTTATACGAAACATACATCAAAGTTTGCGTATGAAAATATCAGAAGATAAATATTGGTATCGGATTTCCATCTAATTTGCGTCGAAAAATATCGTAGGACAACATCTAATTGCCGATGTAGTGTTGGATGTTGCATCCGAAAACGAACACAAATTCGATGTAAACCTGTAACACAAAAAATGAATTTAGAATAATGTTTACATTTTCACAACCCGCACAAAAACACTTTCCACATTAAGCATATCCATATCATAGATCAAACTCTAACCATTATGATTAATAAAAGGAAAATACTATCATAAATCGTCTCAAATAAAAATAGTAAAGTTAATCTAAAAATTTTCACATTAAATGTTCAACATAACACTTACAAATAAAGAAAATAATTAAAAAAAACTACTCATCGTATCCATTCTCCTTCTCCCCCTCCTCCTCCTCCTGAACGGATGTCATCGGCTTTTTGCACCAACTGTTTGCCAAGGTATCCGCCATGCGCGCTATAGAATCCTAGACTAGATTTTGACATTAGATTTTGACATTCTAGCATCTGCTCGCGTAACTAGTGGATATCTTCACTCACCGCACCTGCCTGCTTGGCATGAGCCTCTTGGTATGGCTGTGAGGAGCTTGAGGAACTAAGAATGAGACCACGGGAGAGCTCAACCTCGAAGGCCATGCCCATCGCTCCAAGACCATAAACCCTCCACTTATTCCTCCATGTCGCCTGGGTCCAATGCTCGTACTCAGAGCGCGCAATGGTAGACTGACTACGACTACTGCTGGTGGACCTTTGAGTTTGAGAGGCCAAGTGCCTCTTCTAGAGCTGCTCTAACTCCTCATGTACAATGAAAACTAGGGTTTAATTGACATTTTTATCATTTAGAGTTAAAATAAACTTTTAATTCAAGGTTTTTAACTTACAACAACTCATCAAGAATGCTCTGAGACCCACTACACAATCCTTGGGTGCTGATGAGTTCAAACATGAAGTTGCATGACGGAGGGAGCATGACTCAACTCATTGACCAGTGCAACGTACATAAATGGTTAACGCTAAAAAATTTGATCATTCAAATATTGAATTAATTTTTAAATATCCAAAAAAATCTTGCCATCCTCATGTAGTGCTCCGTTGGATGGCTAAAGCCTGCCCCAAATCTCAAAGATTCAAGATATCTATCGGTGATGCTTTGGGAGTTAGACGAAGGACCTCTGCAACGTAAAAGATAATCCATGTGTGAGTATAAAAAAATAAATCAAACTCACGAGAGAAAATCAAGTTGAAATTCTCCTCTCTAACCCTTTTCTTCTTCACAGAAAACATGTCGAGAGAACCACATGCAAGAGAGTATACTTTGTTCGCTTGAAATCATAAATTTAAATAGCATTGAAAGAGGAACCACACACAGCATACTCATGCCACTCCTTGGCTGGGCAATGTCACACTCTCTCTAATCAGGCACATAGGCGTCCAAAATATGGCATGGGGGTGCTACAGACCTCGGCACGGGAACACCCATATCACCCTCTGTATGCAGATGTGGGCACACCACCCAGATATGGGTGCACCATGCCTAAAATCTTTCTATTCATTGGTGTGCTACCTTGCAGTCGTGGCTGCTCTTCCAGGCTCTACACTTCCCCTCAACGAGTAACACAAAATTAAGATGACAAAAAACTCACATTTGAGAGGTCATGATGGCAATTGGGGCTGATCGAGCACTTATGTTTTTGGAGCAGGATGATTAATTACGATGGGGAGAAAAAATACCTATATTATATGTATGCACGGATGATAGATTGGATTTACAAAAAATGAAATACACTGTGGCCTTTGCGAATCTAATCTGTTGTCTTTATTTACATATAACTAATGTAACATTTTCTCCACCATGGGATGATTCTTTTAAAAAAGGTTTTGCATCATAACGAGCTCATGAGAATTTTTTATATGTTAGATCAAATTAAAATTTGGAATTTATGTACTTACCACTCAATTCTTATGTATTTATACATCTAACACCAAAAATTTGATATTTATATTTATGATACTTTGGTATTGTAAATCTATGCAGGAAAAGGAGTCTTTCATTTTTTAAAGAGTTAGGAATATTGACATTTTTTATGTGCTGTTAAGGATTTGAGTGATATGCATGTATATATCAAAGTTTATATGTTAAATATGTGAATATATAAAAATTGTGTTGTAATTGGTATGCATGTAAATGCCCCCAAAATTTTAAAGTTTGAGTCGCAACAAACTCCGCAGTTAATTAATTGCTGCTCGGGATAAAAGACAAGTGTTTTGAATTCAAGTAAAACAATCATTTTGTCATCAACCATTCACGAAAACAACTTGGAGCTTTATTCAATTTCCGAAAGCTAATCAGCTTGTCAAATGTCATTCCATGGAGAATTCCCATAAATAGTTATTTTTGCTCATCTAAAATAAAACTTCTAAGAGTCCTACCAAAAATGAATCTATCCCATTCATCAAATTTCAAACAAGTCCTTAAATAAATTCCTTCATCAATTTATTTCAAAATTTATTGGAAAATTTACATACATGAAACTCAATTTCTATATATTTATATGTGCGTACCTTATAAACACACACATATATTGTATACATCATAATCGTACGAATCTCAAAGCATTCAAATGGCCCAGACGACGACCAAACAAAACGTCCTTTTGCCAACTGCGAGGTCAAGAATCGACCGACACACTATAGTGAGAAATTTGAACATAAGACCTTGCCAACAATCCCATCATACCAGGGCGTAAACGGGAATCCTTGATCGAGGCTAATCGGTTGACCTGTGTTTATCGCAATGGACATGATCGACACTCAACCGGGCGCTTCGAACAACAACCCGTGGCACGATAGCCTCAGTCGGCCGAATTCAAGTAAGTTGACTAACCAAGTTATCGTCATATAAAAATTTAAATTATAATATCTATATAGTAAGAAATTCATCAGATTAATTAGAACATCAATTGTATTAAGAGTGGTTTCTCCCTTCTTTCTGTACTTATATAAAATACGTCTCTATAAATAGGAGACAAAAATACAAACAAAACGATATTTGACCAATTCTCTCTACAGGAAACTCTTCTTAATATACTCCTCTATTTCTTTCTTCACTCAACCTTAAATTCTCTGGGTCTGTTCACAAAGGACAATTTAGGATCATACATATATATATATATATGTATATATATGTATATATATATGTATATATATATATATATGTATATAT
>JXCR01146162.1:309408-335264 GCA_002079205.1 Phalaenopsis hybrid cultivar
TATATATATATATATATATATATATATATATACCGACAGCTTAGATTTGGATCGACGAGGTCAGCTCAATCTGTTGAGTTTGGCAAATTGGGCTCGATTGCCTGGCTTATCTAACTCGTTTAACTCCTTGATCTCTGATGAGGAGTTTTCTGGTCTCCATGTGAGGGTGGGAGATACTTTGTGGACTGACTTCTCTATTGAGTCAGCTCCTCTACAGTATAAGCTATCATGTCCAATCATTTTTCTTGCATTGAATGGCTCAAGCTCTCACTTCTCTCGTCTCCAGTTGGATGGCTTATGCTTGGCTAATCTGGTCATCTTCTTGTCTACCTTTTGGCTCCGTCGATTTTGGCCAAGTTGACTTGCCTTGTATTGGTTGACTCTCGCGATCTTTTTGTAGTGGATCTATCTCTATCGTATTCTTTTCTAGTACAATATATATCTTTTTCATATATATATATGCATGAAAAATTTTATTCCATACTTTCAAAGTAAAAACAAAAATATTACTTGATGTGATACGAAAGATTTAACTATATATATGTGTGAAGAGTGAAGTTGACATATTAGATATACAAATGCACAAAAATTGAGTGATATATTGATTGATATGCATCCAAATGCCTCCGATTATTTTACACAAACCTTTCGAGAAATAACTGATGCATTTAAAACCACCTACCGATCCCAACCACCCATCCAAATTTATTTCACCCCCACGGAACTCAGTCTCGCCACAGGCCATTTTGTTCCATCTCTACACTCCCACTAGCTGAAACCTCAATGTCAAACCCCTAATAAATGCGGCTAATAAACCGTTACAGGTCACAGTAACCTTCTTTCTTCAAAAGTGAACCCAGTGCCCGAAACCAATCAAGCTTCCTCCCATCGTTCTTCCAGCTCTCATTCACCTCAAAACTCCAGCATTCAAGAAACAGCTGGTGATAATTTATAGCCATGGCCGTTCTTCCCTCCTCTTCCTCTCGCCTTTCTCCTTCCCCTCCCCCCTTCGCTCCCGTAAGTCCTCTTCCTCATCTCTTTCTCACAATCAATTAAACTGAACTAATCAACAACCTTGTTGCAGATTCAGGAGGAAGAAACAGAACACGACGAGCCCGANTTATAGCTATGGCCGTTCTTCCCTCCTCTTCCTCCCGCCTTTCTCCTTCCCCTCCCCCCTTCGCTCCCGTAAGTCCTCTTCCTCATCTCTTTCTCACGATCAATTAAACTGAACTAATCAACAACCTTGTTGCAGATTCAGGAGGAAGAAACAGAACACGACGAGCCCGAACAAGAGCCCGAAAAGAGCACGGCTGCCACATATCATCACCAACCCACACCTCTCCACCCTTCCGCCAAATCCTCCCGCCGCGAAGACCTCTCGGTTTCCTGCAGCAAGTGCCGTCCATCCTCTCGCGACAAAATCACCGTCGTCCCCCTCGACACCAACGGCCCAAAACGCCCCTCCTCTGTTTCCGGTTCCACGCCCAACACTCTCCTCCGATCCCTCTTCCGCGCGCTCGCACCCAAAACCCCTCTCCACATCGCATCCACCCCATGCTCCTCCTCAGACGCCCAAGATAACGCCGAATGGAAGCTCACAGCTGCGGAGCTCTCCCGGAAACTCCTCCACGTCACCCGCAAGCGCGACGAAGCAATCCTTGAAGCCTCCCGGCTCAAATATTCCGTCTCCAAGCTCGAGAAAAAGCTGAACCAGCTGGAGTCTCGCTGCCGCGACTTACAAACCTCTCTCGACCGCTGCATCGCCGGCCCAAACGAAACCGCCGTCGAGCCGTTCATTCTCGCCGTAAACGACGCTCGGACCGCCGTGCGGCACTTGAGCCGGTATCTGATAGCACAGCTCCGGGCCGCGCCGCGGTCCATGGACCGGCTCGGGTCTATTCTCCGATCCAACGGTTTGGTTAAAAAGAACCCCGGGAGCTTGATCATCGGGTTGGAGTCCGTTCTGAACCGGGTTTTTTATTCCGATTTCGAGCGGGCGGGAGAGGGCGAGGGGATGCTGGCCGACCCCACGGACCGGTGCAAGGCGAACCGGGCGGCTTATGAGGCTATCCGGGGCCTGGGTTGGGAGGATGTATTGAGCAAGGGAACGAGGTATTTCAGTGAGGGGTTGAGCCGGTTCTGCGACCGGCGGATGAGCGAGGTGGTGGGGATGCTGGGCTGGGCTCGAGCATGGCCGGAAGGGCTTCTGCAGGCTTTTTTTGGGGCGGCCCGGGGTGTTTGGGCTGTGTTTCTGCTGGCTCGGTCGGTGCACCCGGGTATGCCAATTTTGCGGGTGGACCGGGGGGCTCGGTTTGATCCGGTTTACATGGAGGAATCGACCGGGGTTAAACCAGGGACGGGGGAGGTGATTATGATGGTGGCCCCGGGGTTCTACGTTCACGGAGCGACTTGCAGTGTCGTTAAGTGCCGGGTGATCGTGGCGTTCGGGGAACAGAGTGAGCCTAATTGTGATCGCCTTAAGTTGTAAAATTTTTTTATTTAATAATATTATTATTAGTGTGTTTTATATTATATACGCACGAAATAAGCAAAATATGATAATTATGGTGGCTTTTAATTTCTTCAAAAGCTCCTTTATTGAAAAGGAGACTGGCCGCCTTCAATGTTGATTTTTCTTGTTCTTGAGGCACAATTTTAGAGGCGCTTGCATAATCATCATCTTCTCAAAAGAGCCTTAAACAAATTGTTGCAATTAATTATCATTATACAATAGTGACAGAATGATCATTTCTCCAGAAACAGCTGTCACGCAGCTGCAACAAACAAACAATCAATTTCCATTCTGCATCTTTCTAACAATAATTTTTTGAGTCAACATAGCTGCAGTTGAAAAACTTATAAGTTACAGCTGCCCCCAAACATACTCTAAGATTCTTGTTTAAAAATTATAGATTTGTTAATTTTTCATTTAATTAGATAGGAAAAAAATTATAATAATTAAAAAATCTTATCAATAATAATTAGTACCTTCATACACTTAAAATAAATGAGAATAAAATAAGCACTTTAAAGGAATATTTTGGCAATCAAATTAGGCTTTAAGAAGCATTTATGAACACTGGGAACACTTCAACCACGGTACTAGATAGAGTATATAATTATTGAACCGAAAGATTTTTTTTCTACAAAAAAATATACTCCAATCTCATTTAAGAGGAATTACAGGTCTTAATTTTAATTTTAACTTGAACACTTTTACTTGTAATAAAGTAAATCAAAATCAACATAAAATTTGTACCTTACTTTTATGTGAACAGGTGTTTTCATTTTTTAAAAGTTGATCATCTTCCTCAATTCGTTTTTTGGTTTTATTCTTCCTACCTTCTTCTTTCGCCTTTCCGGTGAGTTCCTACTCTACCTCCATTCACATTGACATGACCACCAAATCAACCACCTCCCCTCCCACTGATCGCCCAATTTTTACTCAACTGAAATTTCTATTGGGCAATATCAAAAACATCGTCTTTGTGGATTTAATGCCGACAATCATCCCATTTGGAAGGCTCAAATGCTGAAACTATTTCATGCCAACGGGTATGATGGCTTTCTTGATGGTTCGTATTGCTGCCCTGATAAATTCATCCAAAATATTTCAGGAAACAACACAACTAATTGTGATTTCAGCAAATGGATCTTCATGAATCCAAATCTCTTTGCTGCCATTTACTCCATCGTCTAACCTTCCATCCTTCCCCATCTTCGAATACCATTGAACGATGCCTTCAGTCGTCCAATAGATCTTGCATTTTTCAACTTAAAAACGAGTTTCACCATATTTCCAAAGGTTATGAAACCATAACTCAATACCTCTCCGACAACAAATAAAAAGTTGATGTTCTTGCTACGGTTGGAGTAATTCCTGATGTCGGTGTTAAAATACTTTATACCCTCAATGATTTACCATCCACTTATCATGCCTTTAAGACCTCCATTCAAACTCATCTCCAACCCATTAGCTTGGATGATCTTTACATCTTGCTATGCAATGAAGAACTTACTCTAATTCAAAGCGCTCTCAAAGAACTCATTCGCATCAAAAAACTGCCTTGGTTGCACCTTATCATAACAAGAACAAGACTCAATTCAGTACTTCTTCCAACCGAAATAGCAACCTCTAGGTTCCTCCAAGAATCAGTTCAGTTCTTCCAAAGCAAAGTCATCAAAGCTTTCAACAAGTTTCGAATAGTCATAAGAACACTATCACTTGCCAAATATGTAATAAAGTTAGGCACTCTGCATTTAGATGTTAGCATCAACATGATCACACTTATCAACCCACTACTGCTATTATTTCAGATGCCTCATCCAACTTAGATCAGCAATGGATCTTCGACAGCGGTGCTACTCAACATCTTACCGCCAACTCAAATCAACTTCACAACGTCCACAACTCTATATCTGTTGGAAATGGCCAACAATTTCTTATCGCTCATATCAATCAAGGAATACTTTCTACACCTACTTGTAAGCTCTTACTTTCCAATATTTATCATGTACCAAATATAGCTTACAATCTCCTCTCTATTCATAAGTTAACTTCTCAAAAATTTTACTGCTAACGGTTGTTTCCTTAAGCATGTGCAGACCAAAAAAATTCTCCTTGAAGGACCCTGCATTCAAGGGTTGTATCCACTTACACCTTCCTCTACATGAGTCCAACATTCCATCTAAACTACCTCTTGTATCTGTTTATTTGTACTTGTTCTTTGGCACAGAAGACTTGGACATCCTAACAATCACATTCAGCAAGTATTAGCTTCTAGTTTACAACATGTTAGCCCCAAATTTTCATGTACCTCATGTAATTTATCAAAAATTAGGAAACTACCCTTTATACAATCTTGTAACAGGGCTACGACTCCTTTACAAATTATTCATTCTAATGTTCGGGGTTCGTCTCCCTCCACCACTTATCAAAATTATAAATATTACGTCAGTTTTGTTGATGTCTTCTCTCGCTTTACTTGTATTTACCTGCTTAAACAAAGAAATGACACCTTTACTAAATTTCAAGAATTTAAGAACCTTGTTAAAAATCAGCTCAGCTCTTTTATAAAATTTTTCGAACTAACAGTGAAGGTGAGTACTGCAACTTAAGCTTTACTAATTACCTCAATTTGGCATTCAACATTGTACATGTCCTTATACTCTTCAACAAAATGGTGTCGCTAAACGGAAACATAGACACCTTACGAAAACAGTTCGTACTCTATTACATGACAAACATTTACCTACTCATCTCTGGACCAATACCCTTCTTACCGACTGCTACCTTATTAATCGTTTATCGAACAAAAGTCTTGAATATAAATCACCTTATGAAATTTTATTTAACAAACAGCCAAGCTTCCAACACTTCAAAATATATGGTTGGCAATGCTTTTCGTGGCCCAAGCCCTATCTCAACAATAAACTTCAACACTTCTCTAAAGAATGTATTTTTCTAGACTGTGCCACCTCTACCAATAAAATATGTCTCTCATCATGGCATATTCAATGAATGTGTATTTCCCTATCAATGTCAAACACTCTCTGAATCAATCTCCCTAAACTATACCTCCACTACTCTTAGTCCCTACCACAACTATTCTATCAAATCAGCCCACCCATAGTCATTCCAATCGAACTGCTTCTTATTCGCACAACTCTCCTAGTTACACACCGTAACTACTCAACCTCCTCTTCCTTTTGTTTCGGCCCATGCAAATATTCCCACCTATATCGAAGTCCCTCCTATTGCTCCCTTACCGTCTCCTCCCTTCCAATCTATGCTCACTAGAACTAAAACTTGTAGTTTAAAATCATGCAAAATTCTCAATCTTATTCATCAAGCTACTAATGATCCTACAACCTACGCTATGACAACTAAGCATGAACATTGGAGAAAAGTTGTCGTCTGAATTTCAAGTTCTTCATGATCAAGGGACGTGGGAATTAGTACTATCCACCTCCCAAAATAACGTTCTTGGTTGCAGATGGACTTTTAAAACTAAACTTAATTCAGATGGGACAAGTGCCCGGTACAAGGCTCGGCTCGTGGCTCGGTGGTTCAAACAACAAGAAGACAAAGTCTATGTTAAAACATTCAGTTCGGAAGCCAAAATTACTACAATTCACGCCTTTCTTACAATTGTCATTACTTACAAACAACAAATTCTTCTTCTCGATGTTTCCAACGCCTTTCTTCATGATGCTTTACATGAGACTATCTACATGCAACAACCTCAAGGGTTTCTTGATCATCTTCAACCCAATTATGTATGTAAACTCAAGAAGGCTATCTACAGACTTAAGCTAGCATCTCAATGGCATCACACTCTCACTACATATCTTCAATCTCTGCATTTCCATGTTAGTTCTGCCGACTCGTCTCTCTATGACTACTACTCCAACAACACCCATATTTATATTTTGATCTATGTCGATGATATCTTAATAACTGGCAATGACTTTCACACCATTGATGCTATCCTTCAAAGCTTACACATTAAATTTAAAATTAAGACATTGGGCACCACCTCCAAATTTCTCAGCATACAAGCAACTCATACTTTCTACAATCTCCACCTAAATTAAGCTACCTATACTCAACATATTCTTCACACTTCTGACATGGACAGTTCTAAACTTGTGCAAAATCCAACAAACACCAGGAAGCCTTCTCATCACTCTGATCATACTTTATTTAATGACCCTTCATTTTTTTTTGTAAACTAACTGGTTCTTTACAATATTTAATACTCACGCGTCCAGATATAGCTTATGTGGCCAACCATTCCAATCAAACTATGCATCAACCAACTCAAAACAACTTTCTACAGTTAAAGTGTATCCTTAGATACTTACAAGGCACTCTTCACCTCAAATTACCAACTATTCAAGGATCCTTTCAACTCATTGCTTTTGCAGATGTTGATTGGGTTGTAAATCCTACTAATCACAAATCGACTACTGGTATATGTATTTTTCTTGGGTCTACACCTATTTCTTAGAAAAGTAAAAGGTAAGCCACCATAGCTCTTTCCTCTACCGAAGTTGAATATCGAGCTCTTGCTACAACGGTGATTGAATAGTATGTCTATGATGTTCACTCCAAGATTTTCAAATTACTCTTACCGCTCTTACTCCTCTCTTTTGTGACAATACCTCTGCTACAGCGCTTGCCACATAGGGATTGATTAACACTATATAAGAGAATACATTAACAACAAAGTTCTCATGGTTCATCGTATCAATACCACTAATTAAATTGTCGGCCTCTTAACTAATTCTCTTCCTGATTTTAAGTTCAAGTTTCTTCGTAACAAATTGATCATATTCGACAAAAATCATCAATTTGAAGGGGGATGTTAATGTATCTCTATTATTTTCTATTTGGTCCAACTGTACCTGTATCAGTTCGGTCCAGCTTGTCTTTACCTTGTTTTGGCTTACCATATAGTCTTGTCAACTTGTATCTATAAATAGGACTGAGTATGTACATTGGTGGGTGTGTGTTTTCATTTAATAAAGTAATTTCTTTCTCTATCTTTGTTCTCTGTCTCAATTTGCATCATATACAACCCCAATGTTTCATATCACATAAAAAAAAAACCAACAGTTTAATTTTTAAAAAGTGAAATACAACTTTTCATGCATAAGAAAGGTGGCATGCATGTAATAATTTAAGTTTAGATGTTAGATATGTAAATACATAAAAATTACGTGGTATGTATGTAAATCTTCCTCATTTTTATTATTGTTGAATTCTAATCACACCTAATGAATAAAACGTAAGACATGAGAGAGAGACAGAAAGAGAAATAGAGAGAGAGAGAAATGAATAATAATGAACAATACCAATTTTATAAAATAATCCTATATTTATAGGGGAGACGATACAATACCTGAAGTTCTATATTTGTTTTTGCTTTAATGAGAGCGTTATAGAAGTATTTTTGATACTTTACATGTACGGACTTGTTGTTTATTTGCTTTCTACCTCGGTCAGCTAATCTTAATTGCCTTCAAGTCATTCGGGCCGCTGGTCGTATAGGCTTCGGGCATCCCGACTCCAGGCCGTCCATCTGAAGGATTCAGAATGACATATTAAATCATTATATATAAAAAAAGCCTTCGTTATAGATAGATGCTTAGGAGTCAATTGATTTCTATTTGGCCAATTTTTTATCTGATGCTAAAAATAATAAATAATAACGCAATTATTTTCTAAATGCATTTTTGAGAATTTTAGAGCATTATCTGATTGTTCACCAACATTATGTCTAGCCATCTGCCATTGGATGTCCCATAGTAATAGCCATAGCCATAGCCACACCACATTCTTTTATTGTTACCTAATCTCTTCTATTAAGAGAATAATCAAACCCTCTCTTATCAATGGAAAGTGTAAGAGATCAACCAACTGCCATATCTTTTATCATCTAAAATTCTCAATCAACCACTATCAAACACTCGTTAAAAATAGATGTGCAACATTTAATGCTCATCTTATTAGTTGCTTAATATCACCTTAATTAAGAGAATGAACAAGCTAATCACAATCATCACTTGACTTCTGATCTTTTTTTATTGATCATCTAATAATGCCCACCAATTATCAACAACTAACAATTANTATGCTTGGGGAAGGAGAAGAGGGGAAACTAGCATTATGGGTAAGGAAGGTAAAATTTTTTAAGCTACTTGGGTGATCAAATCATTAAAAATTGTGAATGATTTAGATATCTCAAGTATGTTGTTCAAAGTGATGGTGATAGGATAGGAATGTTGTTAGTAGAAATCAAGTTGGTTGGTTGAAGTGGAGAATTGCATCGGCCTATTGTTTGATAGACAAGCACCGCTTAGACTTAAAAGGGAAATTTTATAGGATGGTNTGCACCCGGCTCTGCCAATTTTGCGGGTGGACCAGGGGGCCCGGTTTGATCCGGTTTACATGGAGGAATCGGTCGGGGGTAAACCGGGGACGGGGGAGGTGATTATGATGGTGGCCCCGGGGTTCTACGTTCACGGCGCGACTTGCAGTGTCGTTAAGTGCAGAGTGATCGTGGCGTTTAGGCAACAGAGTGAGCGTAATTGTGATCGCCTTAATTTGTAAATTTTTTTTTATTTAATAATATCATTATTAGTGTGTTTTATGTTATATACTCACCAAATAAGCAAAATATGATAATTATGGTGGCTTTTACTTTCTTCAAAAGCTCCTTTCTTCAAAAGGAGAAGGCTGCCTTCAATGTCAATTTTTCTTGTTCATGAGGCACAATTTTCAGAGGCCCTCGCATGACCATCATCTTCTCAAAAGAGCTTTAAACAAATTGTTGCAATTAATTATTATTATACAGAGCGACAGGATGATCATTTTTTTAGATACAGTTGTCACACATGACAACTACAACAAACAAACAACAAACTTCCATTCTGCAGCTTTATCGAAACAGCTTTTTAAAGCAACACAACTGCAGCTGAAAAACTTATAAGTTGCAGCTGCCCCCAAACATACCCTAAGATTCTTGTTTAAAAATTATAAATTTGTTAAATTTTCATTTAATTAGATAGGAATAAAATTATAATAATTAAAAAATCTTATCAATAATAATTAGTACCTTCATACACTTAAAATAAATGAGATTAAAATAAGCACTTTAAAGGAATATTTTGGCAATCAAATTAGGCTTTAAGAAGCATTTAAGAACACTGGGAACACTTCAACCAGGGTACTAGATAGAGTATATAATTATTGAACCGAAAGACTTTTTTTAACAGAAATTTAAAATATTTGTGCACGAGCGGGATCAGCGTGTACCATAAACACTTGAAAAAAAGTTTTGGTTTTCTACAAAAAAATATACTTCAATCTCATTTAAGAGGAATTACAGGTCTTAGTTTTAATTTTTACCTTGAACACTTTTATTTGTAATAAAGTAAATCAAAATCAACATAAAGTTTAACACCTATGTTGTTTTAATTTTTTTTTATTTTTAGGAAAATTTACATATCAATTCTTATGTAATTACATATCTGACACCTAAACTTCAGTAGATATATATATATATATATATATTCACCTTACTTTTATGTGAACAGGTGTTTTCATTTTTTTAAAGTTGATCGTCTTAGATTGTTGCTGTCAAGAACCACTCATTCCTTCTTTCGCCTTTCTAATGAGCTCCTACTCTACCTCCTCCATTCACATTGGCATGACCACCAAATCAACCACCTCCCTTCCCACTGATCGCCCAATTCCTACTCAACTGAAATTTCTATTGGGCAATATCAAAAACATTATTTTGTGGCTTTAATCTCGACAATCATCCCATTTGGAAGGCTCAAGTGCTGAAACTATTTCATGCCAACGGGTATGATGGCTTTCTCGATGCTTCGTATTGCTGCCCTGATAAATTCATCCAAAATATTTCAGGAAACAACTTAACTAATCGTGATTTCAGCAAATGGATCTTCATGAATCAAAATCTCTCTGCAGCCATTTACTCCGTTGTCTCACCTTCCATCCTTCCCTATCTTCAAATGCCATTGAACGATGCTTTCAGTCGTCCAATAGATCTCGCATTTTTCAACTTAAAAACGAGCTCCACCATATTTCCAAACGTGACGGAACCATAACTCAATAACTCTCCGACATCAAATAAAAGTTGATGTTCTTGCTACGACGGGAATAATTCTTGATGTCGGTGTTAAAATACTTCATACCCTCAATGGTTTACCATCCACTTATCATGCCTTTAAGACCTCTATTCGAACTCATCTCCAACCCATTAGCTTGGATGATCTTTACATCTTGCTATGCAGTGAAGAACTTACTCTAGCTCAAGACGCTCTCAAAGAAGCTCATTCTCATCAAAAAATTGCCTTGGTTGCACCTTATCAAAACAAGAACAAGACTCAATTCAGTACTTCTTCCAACCGAAATAGCAACCTCTAGGTTCCTCCAAGAATCAGTTCAGTCCTTCCAAAGCATAGTCATCAAAGCTTTCAACAAGTTTCGAATAGCCGTAAGAACACTATCATTTGTCAAATATGTAATAAAATTAGGCACTCTACAATTAGATGTTATCATCAACATGATCACACTTATCAACCCACTACTGCTCTTATTCCAGATGCCTCATCCAACTTAGATCATCAGTGGATCTTCGACAGCGGTGCTACTCAACATCTTACCGCCAACTCAAATCAACTTCACAACGTCCACAACTCCATATTTGCTGGAAATGGCCAACAGTTTCTTATCGCTCATATCAATCAAGGAGTACTTTTTACACCTACCTGTAAGCTCTTACTTTCCAATATTTATCATGTACCTAAATTAGCTTACAATCTCCTCTCTATTTATAAGTTAACTTCTCAAAAGTTTTACTGCTAACGGTTATTTCCTTAAGCATGTGCAGACCAACAAAATTCTCCTTGAAGGACCCTGCATTCAAGGGTTATATCCACTTACACCTTCCTCTACATGAGTCCAACAGTCCATCTAAACTACCTCTTGTATNCACTTGTATTTGTTTATTTGTACCTGTTCTTTGGCACAGAAGACTTGGACATCCTAACAATCACATTCAGCAAGTATTAGCTTCTAGATTACAACATGTTAGCCCCAAATTTTCATGTACCTCATGTAATTTATCAAAAAGTTATACAATCTTGTAACAGAGCTACGACTATTTAACAAATTATTCATTCTAATGTTTGGGGTTCGTCTCTCTCCACCACTTATCAAAATTATAAATTTAACGTCAGTTTTGTTGATGTCTTCTCTCGTTTTACTTGTGTTTACGTGCTTAAACAAAGAAATGACACCTTTACTAAATTTCAAGAATTTAAGAACCTTGATAAAAATCAGTTCAACTCTTTTATAAAAATTTTCAAACAAACGGTGAAGGCGAGTACTGCAACTTTAGCTTTACTAATGGCATTCAACATCAATGTACATGTCCTTATACTCTTGAATAAACTGGTGTCGCTAAACGAAAACATAGACACCTTACGAAAACAATTTGTACTCTGTTACATGACAAGCATTTACCTACTCATCTCTGGACCAATACCCTTCTTACCGACTGCTACCTTATTAATCGTTTACCCAACAAAACACTTGAATATAAATCACCTTATGAAATTTTATTTAACAAACAAACAAGCTTCCAACACTTCAAAATATATGGTTGTCAATGCTTTTCGTGGCTCAAGCCCTATCTCAACAATAAACTTCAACCTTTCTCTAAAGAATATATTTTTCTCGACTATGCCACCTCTACCAATAAAATATATGCCTCTCATCATGGCATATTCAATGAATGTGTATCCCCCTATCAATGTCAAACACTCTCTGAATCAAATCATAATCTCCCTAAACTATAGCTCCACTCCTCTTAATCCCTACCACAACTATTCTATCAAATCAGCCCACCCATAGTCATTCCAATCGAACTGCTTCTTATTCGCACAACTCTCCTGGTTCCATACCGTAACTACTCAACCTCCTCTTCCTTTTGTTTCGGCCCATGCAAATACTCCCACCTATACTGAAGTCCCTCCTACTGCTCCCTTACCGTCTCCTCCCTTCCAGTATGTGCTCACTAGAACTAAAACTTGTAGTTTAAAATCATGCAAAATTCTCAATCTTATTCATCAAGCTACTAATGATCCTACAACCTACGTTATGACAACTAAACATGAACATTGGAGAAAAGTTACCGCCTGAATTTCAAGCTCTTCATGATTAAGGGACGTGAGAATTAATACCTTCCACCTCCCAATATAACGTTCTTGGTTGCAAGTGGACTTTTAAAACTAAACTTAATTCAGATGGGACAGTTGCCCGGAACAAGGCTCGGCTTGCGGCTCGGTGGTTCAAACAACAAGAAGACAAAGTCTATGTTAAAACATTTAGTTCGGAAGCCAAAATTACTACAATTCGCGTCTTTCTTACAATTGTCATTACTTACAAACAACAAATTCTTCTTCTCGATGTTTCCAACGCCTTTCTTCATGGTGATTTACGTGAGACTATCTACATGCAGCAACCTCAAGGGTTTCTTGATCATCTTCAACCCAATTATGTATGTAAACTCAAGAAGGCTATCTACAGACTTAAGCTAGCATCTCAATGGCATCACACTCTCACTACATATCTTCAGTCTCTGCATTTTCATTTAGTTCTGCCGACTCGTCTCTCTATGACTACCACTCCAACAACACCCATATTTATAATTTGATCTATGTCGATGATATCTTAATAACTGGCAATGACTTTCACACCATTGATGTTATCCTTCAAAGCTTACACATTAAATTTAAAATTAAGACATTGGGCACCATCTCCAAATTTCTCAGCATACAAGCAACTCATACTTTCTACAGTCTCCACCTAAATTAAGCTACCTATACTCAACATATTCTTCACACTTATGGCATGGACAGTGCTAAACCTGTGCAAAATCCAACAAACACCAAGAAGTCTTCTCATCACTCTGATCATACTTTATTTAATGACCCTTCATTTTTTTGTAAACTAACTAGTTCTTTACAATATTTAATACCCACGCGCCCAGATATAGCTTATGTGGCCAACCATTCCAATCAAACTATGCATCAACCAACTCAGAACAACTTTCAACAGTTAAAGTGTATCCTTAGATACTTACAAGGCACTCTTCACCTCAAATTACCAACTATTCAAGGATCCTTTCAACTCATTGCTTTTGCAAATATTGATTGGGTTGTAAATCCTACTAATCACAAATCAACTACTGATATATGTATTTTTCTTGGGTCTACACTTATTTCTTAGAAAAGTAAAAAGTAAGCCACCATAGCTCGTTCTGCTACCAAAGCTGAATATCGAGCTCTTGCTACAACGGTGATTGAAATAGTATGTCTTCAACGTTCACTCCAAGATTTTCAAATTACTCTTACCGCTCCTACTCCTCTCTTTTGTGACAATACCTCTACTATAGCGCTTGCCACTTAGAGATTGATTAACACTATATAAGAGAATAAAATAACAACAAAGTTCTCATGGTTCATCATATCAATACCACTAATTAAATTGTCAGCCTCTTAACTAATTCTCTTCCTAATTTTAGGTTCAAGTTTCTTCGTAACAAATTGATCATATTCAACAAAGAACATCAATTTGAAGGGGGATGTTAATGTATCTCTATTCTTTTCTATTTGGTCCAACTGTACCTATATCAGTTCGGTTCAGCTTGCCTTTACCTTGTTTTGGCTTACCATATAGTCTTGTCAACTTGTATCTATATAGGACTGAGTATGTACATTGGTGGGTGTGTGTTTTCATTTAATAAAGTAATTTCTTTCTCTATCTTTGTTCTCTGTCTCAATTTGCATCATATACAACCCCAATGTTTCATATCACATTAAAAAAAAGAAACCAATTGTTTAACTTTTAAAAAGTGAAATACAACTTTGCATGCATAAGAAAGGTGGAATGCGTGTAACAATTTAAGTTTAGATGTTACATATATAAATACATAAAAATTACGTGGTATGTATGTAAATCTTCCTCAGTTTTATTATTGTTGAATTCTGATATGTCAGTTTGTCCGTGAATTAAACCTAATGAACAAAACGTAAGGCATGAGAGAGAGAAAGAGACTGAGAGAGGGAGAGAGAAAGAGAGAGAGAAAAATGCATAATAATGAACAATACCAATTTTATAAAATAATCCTATATTTATAAGGGAGACGATACAATACCTGAAGTTATATGTTTGTTTTTGCTTTAATGAGGCGTTATAGAAGTATTTTTGATACTTTATATGCAAGAACTTGTTGTTTATTTTCTTTCTACCTCGGACAGCTAATCTTAATTGCCTTCAAGTTATTCGGGCCGCTGGTCGTATAGGCTTCGGGCATCCCAACTCCAGGCCGTCCATCTGAAGGATTCAGAATGACATATTTTGCTATACAATTACATATTTAAATCATTATATAAAAAAAGCCTTCGTTATGGATAGATGCTTAGGAGTCAATTGATTTCTATTTGGTCTATTTTTTATCTGATGCTAAAAATAATAAATAATAACGCAATTATTTTCTAAATGCATTTTTGAGAATTTTAGAGCATTATCTGATTGTTCACCAACATTATGTCTTGCCATCTGCCATTTGATGTCCCATAGCCATAGCCATAGCCATACAACATTCTTTTATTCTGTTACCTAATCTCTTCTCTCTTATCAAGTATAAGAGATCAACCAAGTCAACTGCCATATCTTTTATCATCTAAAATTCTCAATCAACCACTACAAACACTTGTTAAAAATAGATGTGCAACATTTAATGCTCATTTTATTAGTTGCTTAATATCACCTTAATTAAGAGAATGAACAAGCTAATCACAATCATCACTTGACTTCTGATCTTTTTTTATTGATCATCTAATAATGCCCACCAATTATCAACAACTAACAATTATTCAAAATTGACATTTGATCAACATTCCCTTACATAAGAACAGCGATGGAGAAATTCTAAAGTGATTCAACCAATGAAGTCCTAATTAAGTACTTCATGATGCTTACCTACTAATTTTTTAGGATAATCAATGATTGACATCCAATGCATATCCTTAAAGTTTACCTAGATCTCCCCACAAATCAAAAGAATTATTAATAGTTTTCATTCATTTGACAATAGTTAAAGATGTTTGAAATCTGTTAGTGATAAATGCACGTCTAAGATTATCTCNTCAAATCAAAAGAATTATTAATAGTTTTCATTCATTTGACAATAGTTAAAGATGTCTGAAATCTGTTAGTGATAAATGCACGTATATGATTATCTCAATCTCCTGTTTTCATCAAAAGAAAACTAAACTAATCGCTATCATTACCTAAATAACAACATTTCAAAATGACCATCATTTGAAACCTGCCAACGATGATGTTCATGAAAGCTATATCAATGATTGATGTTCACTCCCATTTTTATGAGTCACAAATCAATCTGTGTTATTACAAAAAATAACTTCTAAAATTCTCAAGGATTGTTTGAAGCATAGCAATATTTCTAATTTTATTTNGCCATCATTTGTAACCTGCCAACGATGATGTTCATGAAAGCTATATCAATGATTGATGTTCACTCCCAACTTTATGAGTCACAAATCAATCTCTGTTATTACAAAAAATAACTTCTAAAATTCTCAAGGATTGTTTGAAGCATAGCAATATTTCTAATTTTATTTCAAGTTTCTTTAGCAATACAAATAAGAATATTTTTTAACTAATAACAAAAAAATTAAACCTTGTGCAAGTTGCATAAACCAATTCAAGAAATTAAAATTTGAAAAATGGTAAAAAGACTTGTTTTTTTTTTTAACCATTACTTATACATGATTTTGTTTAAAATAAAAATAAAGATAAAAAAAAAAAGAAATACTCTTAAACTAAAACTTAAGGATGTAAATTTAATTTACAATACCAACGCAAACGTGANAGTTTTTTTTTTTAATTTTAACCATTACTTATACATGATTTTGTTTAAAATAAAAATAAAGATTAAAAAAAAAGAAATACTCTTAAACTAAAACTTAAGGATGTAAATTTAATTTACAATACCAACGCAAACGTGAGACCATTGTCCGAATATAAGTAATCCACTGCTAAAATGTTGGTAGACAAGCAAAAGAAATAGGGAAGTGAACATTGAGGGCTTCAGTTACCAGAATAATTGAAAAAGCTCCGGTTCTTTCAAAAATATGGTCCTCCAGACGCATAAATTCCGGTTCTATAACCAATGAGTTGCTGCAAGGAGCAGGAGATTGAGGCTAAAATTGTGAAAAAAAATTGAGATTTTGCAAATAACAGAGTCCAGCAACAGCAAATCATGCATTTCTGCAGTGATGCTTCTGTAACAGACAGGTTGATGTCCATTCAAAGCACATGCAAGCGCTAGCCGAAAAAGAATGCCCCAGTTATCCAAATCTTCGGAACTCGAGCATAAGAACTAATCAAACAAGAATTGTGCAACTAAGCCCTTTCATAATTTTTTTTCCTTTAATTAAATTTTAAACGATTATTTTTAAAAAAATGTCCAAGAAAATAAAAAGATAGCCTCTTAAAACTTTAAAAACTCATTCAAAATCTAAAGAAAATTTGAGAAAATTCTATATCTGATAAAAATATTTCAATTTCTAGTCATTCCCNTCATTCAAAGCACATGCAAGCGCTAGCCAAAAAAGGATGCCGCAGTTATCCAAATCCTGGGAACTTGAGCATAAGAACTAATCAAACAAGAATTGTGCAACTAAGCCCTTTCATAATTTTTTTTTTCCTTTAATTAAATTTTAAACAATTATTTTTAAAAAAATGTCCAAGAAAATAAAAAGATAGCTTCTTAAAACTTCAAAAATTCATTCAAAATCTAAAGAAAATTTGAGAAAATTCTATATCTGATAAAAATATTTCAATTTCTAGTCATTCCCGAGTCCAAGCCTAAGCCTAAATTTTCAGCTAAAAAGATTTCAATCCTATAGCACCATCACCCAAAAGTCGATTTTGAGTTGAGCTCTACCTAAGAAGCAAGAAGACTTCCAAATAACTTCATGTCCAGATCAAAAACAGAAACACCTCCGAAGCATCTGACATACTCAAAATTGTGTTGAAGACACCTCGAGACAACTAAGTTTCGACACAGGTAAGACACGTCTCAGCATAGGTTGGACACAGCTCAATGCTCGTGTAAGAAAGCCAGTCCTTGAGATATCAATACCGAGCAAAATATGCAATAAGTACTAACAATTAATGAAAGCTAATGCTGAAGTATTGATAACAAATGATACCTGTCATATGATAATTTTTTTTATAATTAATTGTGTTTGTTTTTTTTTTATTGTTAAAAAATTTAATTGAAGTATATGTATATGATATTATACTTCATCAGTTAATTTTAGAAGTAGAAAACATATTAATTTAGATATTTCAATTTAAAAATTATAAATAAGACATTCCGACCATAACAAATTGCATCCTAAAATTTTAAAATATGTTTTGTACTGTCATGATGATCTCATGTCCATGTCACCAGATGTGTGTTCTTGTCCGTGCTTTGTAGAGCTTCATTTATTTGAGCTCAACTCAATATCACCCCAAGGAATCTATACATGAATACAGCGGACTGTACCAGACTTCATAGACACGATGTTTTCGTTTCTTAGCTTGTTCTACGTTCAATTTGTTATATTTAAAATGAAATATTGCTAAAGTAGCACAAAAATACGGACCTGACGATCAGCATATACTGTATATTCTTGGTAGGAAGTATGTAGTATTTCTATTGCTACAAACCCCCCCTGGCCCCACTAAAAAGAAAAAACAAGGCTGTAGTGTGAGATTGGTTACCTGGATTTTAATAAGAATATTTACAATGTTATTTCTTCACAACCCGCAGAGCAAAATGTCTTCAATCATTAACAATGAGGATTCATACTTTAAAATTCCACTAAAATGCATGCCTATGCAACCATTCTGGCAATCTAACTTCATTTGATTGTGAGTTAGAATGATTAGCAATAGCGTTCGAAAATATTGAAATGGGATTATAAAGTGATGTTCTTACTTCCTAATAAAATGAACATGTAATGTGAGCAAACGAATGACGAGAAGCACAAACACTAAAAGTTAGAAGAACTAATATAATAAACAGGTAAAAATTATTGAAAAGGGTAGAATATTCGAAGAATTATTGAAAAGTGTAGATAAACTAATATCCAATCAGAAACTAACTAAAAAAGTTACAAGATTAGTAGGCAATTGAATCTAAATAGCATTGCTGGAGTGATTTCAGTTAGCAATACAGTATTTTAAAAAAAAATAGGAAGTTATGCACGTATGTATGTATATGCTAAAAAATATTACAAATGAAGCTAGCGCATGTTTGTGGCCATCAAATAGAATTAAAAGTAAAAGGCAATATGCACATAACACTAAAAAAAATCATATTTACATAATAAATACTTAAAATGTAACGTTTACTTAATATACTACTTTCTTAATCCCAATCTCATAGGAAAGAAGAAACGAGGAAGGTTTGACAGCAATGAGAACAATGTCACGTACAATTCCCTCGATGACAAGGAAGAGAAAGATGTAACGAGATTTCACTGAGTGAAGAGATCAGCTGGACTGACAGAATGTGCAATCNGATGCCCCAGTTATCCAAATCTTGGGAACTCGAGCATAAGAACTAATCAAACAAGAATTGTGCAACTAAGCCCTACCATAATTTTTTTTTCTTTAATTAAATTTTAAACAATTATTTTTAAAAAAATGTCCAAGAAAATAAAAAGATAGCTTCTTAAAACTTTAAAAACTCATTCAAAATCTAAAGAAAATTTGAGAAAATTCTATATCAGATAAGAATATTTCAATTTCTAATTATTCCCGAGTCGAAGCCTAAGCCTAAATTTTCAGCTAAAAAGATTTCAATCCTATAGCACCATCACCCAAAAGTCGATTTTGAGTTGAGCTCTACCTAAGAAGCAAGAAGACTTCCAAATAACTTCATGTCCAGAACAAAAACAGAAACATCTCTGAAGCATCTGACATACTCAAAATTGTGTTGAAGACACCTCAAGACAACTAAGCTTCAACACAGGTAAGACACATCCCAGCATAGGTTGGACACAGCTCAACGCTCGTGTGAGGCAGCCAGTCCTTGAGATATCAATACCGAGCAAAATATGCAATAAGTACTAACAATTAATGAAAGCTAATGCTGAAGTATTGATAACAAATGATACCTGTCATATGATAAAAAAATTTTTATAATTAATTGTGTTTGTTTTTTTTTTTTGTTAAAAAATTTAATTGAAGTATATGCATATGATATTATACTTCATCAGTTAATTTTTGAAGTAGAAAACAAATTGCATCCTAAAATTTTAAAATATGTTTTGTACTGTCATGATCATGTCATGTCCATGTCACCAGATGTGTGTTCTTGTCCGTGCTTTGTAGAGCTTCATTTATTTGAGCTCAACTCAATATCATCCCAAGGCATCTATACATGAATACAGCGGACTGTACCAGACTTCATAGACACAATGTTTTCGTTTTTTAGCTTGTTCTACGTTCAATTTGTTATATTTAAAATGAAATATTGCAAAAGTAGCACAAAAATACGGACCTGACAATCAGCATATACTGTATATTCTGGGTAGGAAGTATGTAGTATTTCGATTGCTACAAACCCCCCCGGGCCCCACCAAAAAGAAAAAACAAGGCTGTAGTATGAGATTGGTTACCTGGATTTTAATAAGAATATTTACAATGTTATTTCTTCACAACCCGCAGAGCAAAATGTCTTGAATCATTAACAATGAGAACTCATATTTTAAAATTCCACTAAAATGCATGCCTATGCAACTGTTCTGGCAATCTAATTTCATTTGTCTGTGAGTTAGAATGATTAGCAGTAGCGTTCGAAAATATTCAAATGGGATTATAAAGTGATGTTCTTACTTCCTAATAACATGAACATGTACTGTGAGCAAACGAATGATGAGATGCACAAACACTAAAAGTTAGAAGAACTAATATAATAATAAACAGGTAAAAATTATTGAAAAGGGTAGAATATTCGAAGAATTATTGAAAAGTGTAGATAAACTAATATCCAATCAGAAACTAACTAAAAAAGTCACAAGATTAGTAGGCAATTGAATATAAATAGCATTGCTGAAGTGATTTCAGTTAGCAATACAGTATTTTTTTTTTAAAAAAAGGAATGTATGTACGTATGTATGTATATGCTAAAAAATATTACAAATGAAGCTAGCGCATGCTTGTGGCCATAAAATAGAATTAAAAGTAAAAGGCAATATGCACATAACACTTAAAAAAAATCATATTTACATAATAAATACTTAAAATGTAACATTTACTTAATATACTACTTTCTTAATCCCAATCTCATAGGAAAGAAGAAATGAGGAAGGTGCAATAGATTTGACGGCAACGGGAACAATGTCACGTACAATTCCCTCGACGACAAGGAAGAGAAAGATGTAGCGAGATTTCACTGAGTGAAGAGATCAGCTGGACTGACAGAATGTGCAATCCTAAAACCCTCAAAGATGATGAAAAAGAGGGAAGTTTATGGCAAGATCTTGCTAGGGAAAGACCATTGATGAGAGAAACAACTTATACAATCCTTAAACCCTCGAAAGCAAAGAAAATAATAGAAATTCAAGCCAAAATCTTGCTAGGGATGCCATCTACGGGAACAATGGTGCGTGCATTTCTAAACTCGACAAAAAAGAAGAATTAAGTAGCGAAAAAATCTTGCTTGGGGAAGGAGAAGAGGGAAAGCTAGCATTATGGGTGAGGAAGGTAATCTTTTTTAAGCTACTTGGGTGATCAAATCATTAAAAATTGTGAATGATTTAGATATCTCAAGTATGTTGTTCAAAATGATGGTGATAGAATAGGAATGTTGTTAGTAGAAATCAAGTTGGTTGGTTGAAGGGGAGAATTGCATCGGCCTATTGTTTGATAGACAAGCACCGTTTAGACTTAAAAGGGAAATTTTATAGGATGGTGCTGAGACTTGCAATGCTCAGTGGCGTAGAATTTTGGTCTTTAAAAGAGAAGCATAAAACAAAATTAAGTGTTGCTGAGATGAGAATGCTAAGGTAGATGAGCGGATTGACACTTAAAGACAAAATGTGAAATGAATATATCCATGATAAGATTGGTATAGTTCTAGTGGCGGACAAGATTAGAGAGAGTCGTCTTAGATGGTTTGGTCACATTAAACGTCGACCATTTGATGATCCAGTTAGANTGGACAAGATTAGAGAGAGTTGTCTTAGATGGCTTGGTCACATTAAACGTCGACCATTTGATGATCCAGTTAGGAAAATAAATTTTTCAGATTTGACTTATGTTAAGAAAGGTAGAGTTAGACCTAAAAAAACTAGGGCACATTGCATAAAAAATGATTTTAATCTATTAGAATTAAATAAAAATATGACATTCAATAAGAGAAAATGGAGAAAAAAGATTCATATAGATGACCCCACTTAGTGAGATAAAAACTTGTTGTTGTTGTTGTTGCTGCTATTGTTATTGTTGTGTTGAAGATTAATCTAGTTCTCTGTGAGCAAATGATAAGTTTCAAATATTAAATATGTAAATAGAAAAGTGTTAAGTATTATGTAAGAATATATGCCTAAAAAAATAGTAAAACATAATTTTGAAACTACATGGACGAACTCCTCCAACATAAATTAGAAAGAGAGTATAAATATTGTTATGTGGAATTCTAAGCTTTCTATTTTAGATTTATTCTCGTTTATTCATTTCCTATTATGTCGTATTTCTTTCCTTTTGTTAGTTGATGCGTCTTTGGTAAGTTCTAATAGTAGGAAATAAGCTTGCCCTAGCCTTTACTTATTATATAAGGAGTTATAATTTAAACATTAAGAAATAAGAGAATTAATTTTCACCACCTTTCTTCATGGTATCAGAGATAGGGAACAAGCCCAAGAACTGCCTTCAGCCACTAGAGCCTCTCCCATTACCGGAATAAATTTTTTTCCTTGCATGTGTCCCACTGCAGGCATCNAAATTAATTTTCACCACCTTTCTTCATGGTATCAGAGATAGAGAACAAGCCCAAGAACTCCCTTCAGCCACTAGAGCCTCTCCCATTACCGGAATAAATTTTTTTCCTTGCATGTGTCCCACTACAGGCATCTACGATCCCTTTCGGCTTTGGCCCTTGCTCCCTTTCTCTCCAACAGCCTTCCTCTATTTTCTTTGTCGTCATATCCTCCCTGCAGGCTTTCCTGTGTTCACCTGTGCCGCAAGATCCATCCCGCCGCAGGCCTCTTCACCACAGAAATCTCCTGGCTTTAAAGTTACTAAGTTGAAGAAGCTCGTCCTTTCGTTGTAGGTGGAGGAGCTTTCAAGCCTTCTGCGGAATACAAAGAGCATCTTGGTCATGAGGTCACCCTCACGAGCCGAAAAAACTACAGCAACCCAAGTTCCTTGGCTGCAGCAGCAAACAGTTTGTCTTCCTCCTCCACTGCCCCTTCTCCATAGGAATCCGCTCAAATTTTTTGGCTGCAAAAGCAACAACCGGCCTTCCTCTTCCTCTGAACAGTGGTTGGTCATATTCTGTAGCAGCAACAGCCTCAAACAATGAGGGTTTATAACTAAGTACGGGATGAAGATGTCTAGCTCTACACTGGAAGTTAATTCTAAATCAGAGACCAGGAATTCTGCCCAAATGACCCCATAACTCTCTCAATTTATCACAACTCATAAAATCAATGGTCATAACTTCCTTCATTGGTCCCAATCCGTGTTTATGTTCATTTATAGCAAAATAAAAGAGAAACATCTCACGGGAGAGGGCACAGTTTCTAAGCTCACTGATCCTAACCATCACTCATATAAGATCCAAGATTACATGGTGATCAATTCTATGACCGCAGAAATTGGAGAACATTTCTTGCTTTATAATACGACATAGAAGATTTGGAAAGCAACACAAGAGACTTATTCCAGTACTGAAAACATTATAGAACTGTTTGAGAATGAGACAACTACATGAGTTATGACAAGAAGAGTTAAGTGTGACTCAATACTTCAACACACTCATAAAGTATTTGTTATAATTAGATATGTATGATACTAATTCATGGAAATTTCCTCAAGATTCTATGTTATATAAAACAATAGTTGAAAAAAGAGGATGAGCAAGTTCTTGTTGGAGAACATAGATGAGCTTGGAGAAAAAAAATCATAGAGATGAAGCCTATCCCTACCACTAGGGAAGCTTTTGCNGGTTGAAAAAAGAGGATGAGCAAGTTCTTGTTGGGTCTAATAAGAACATAGATGAGCTTGGAGAAAAAAAATCATAGAGATGAAGCCTATCCCTACCACTAGGGAAGCTTTTGCTAAAGTCAAAAGAGACAATAGTAGGAAGATTATGTGGCATGCACTAAAAGCTCCACCTTATACACACATAACTCCCCTCATTAGTCAGAGTTAAAGAAGAATAGTCACTTGTGTGGACATTTTAAGAAACTTGGTCACACAAAGGACAAGTGCTAGAAGCTATATGAAAAACATGCAGATTGGAAATCTGGGAAAGAAAGGAAAGAACAATACAGTAANTCTCCGAAGCATCTGACATACTCAAAATTGTGTTGAAGACAACTCAAGACAACTACGTTTCGACACAGGTAAGACATGTCTCAGCATAGGTTGGACACAGCTCACCGCTCGTGAGGCAGCCAGTCCTTGAGATATCAATACCGAGCAAAATATGCAATAAGTACTAACAAATAATGAAAGCTAATGCCGAAGTATTGATAACAAATGATACCTGTCATATGATAATATATTTTTTTTAATTAATTGTGTTTGTTTTTTTTATTGTTAAAAAATTTAATTGAAGTATATGCATATGATATTATACTTCATCAGTTAATTTTTGAAGTAGAAAACATATTAATTTAGATATTTCAATTTAAAAATTATAAATAAGACATTCCCACCATAACAAATTGCATCCTAAAATTTTAAAATATGTTTTGTACTGTCATTATCATGTCATGTCCATGTCACCAGATGTGTGTTCTTGTCCGTGCTTTGAAGAGCTTCATTTATTTGAGCTCAACTCAATATCACCCCAAGGCAGATATATGAATACAGCGGACTGTACCAGACTTCATAGACACAATGTTTTCGTTTCTTAGCTTGTTCTACGTTCAATTTGTTATATTTAAAATGAAATATTGCAAAAGCAGCACAAAAATACGGACCTGACGATCAGCATATACTGTATATTCTGGAAGTATGTAGTATTTCTATTGGACACAGCTCACCCCCCCTGGCCCCACTAAAAAGAAAAAACAAGGCTGTAGTATGAGATTGGTTACCTGGATTTTAATAAGAATATTTACAATGTTATTTCTTCACAACCCGCAGAGCAAAATGCCTTGAATCATTAACAATGAGGACTCAAATTTTAAAATTCCTCTAAAATGCATGCCTATGCAACTGTTCTGGCAATCTAATTTCATTTGTCTGAGTTAGAATGACTAGCAGTAGCGTTCGAAAATATTGAAATGGGATTATAAAGTGATGTTCTTACTTCCCAATAACATGATCATGTAATGTGAGCAAACGAATGATGAGATGCACAAACACTAAAAGTTAGAAGAACTAATATAATAAACAGGTAAAAATTATTGAAAAGGGTAGAATATTCAAAGAATTATTGAAAAGTGTAGATAAACTAATATCCAATCAGAAACTAACTAAAAAATTCATAAGATTAGTAGGCAATTGATTCTAAATAGCATTGCTGATGTGATTTCAGTTAGCAATACAGTATTTTTTTTTTTTAAAATGAATGTATGTACGTATGTATGTATATGCTAAAAAATATTACAAATGAAGCTAGCGCATGCTTGTGGCCATAAAATAGAATTAAAAGTAAAAGGCAATATGCACATAACACTTTAAAAAAATCATATTTACATAATAAATACTTAAAATGTAACGTTTACTTAATATACTACTTTCTTAATCCCAATCTCATAGGAAAGAAGAAATGAGGAAGGTGCAATAGATTTGACAGCAACGGGAACAATGTCACGTACAATTCCCTCGACGACAAGGAAGAGAAAGATGTAACGAGATTTCACTGAGTGAAGAGATCAGCTGGACTGACAGAATGTGCAATCCTAAAACCCTCAAAGATGATGAAAAAGAGGGAAGTTTATGGCAAGATCTTGCTAGGGAAAGACCATTGATGAGAGAAACAACTTAT
>JXCR01146162.1:338196-367216 GCA_002079205.1 Phalaenopsis hybrid cultivar
GATAATGTTGAAGAAGATCTTCTTGTTGCTCAGTCTGAATTCCTCGTCGTGCTGCCCACAAAGTTGGCTCCAAGCTTCTGTCGTCGTGACAGCTCCAGGGTTTAAGTGTTTGAGTGGTGATTTGTGCTTCACAGTTTTGGTGTCAATGTTTGGTTTTGCATACAGAATAATCAAATTGCATGTAAATAAAAGATACTTAAAAGGTAAACTGCAATAAAGTAAAATGTCGTACATAAACTGTAAAAACTTATTGGGTTGGGCATCTGCTACTGTTGTGCGATTAACGTTGCAAGCATAATATAATTTGCAGCAGGTTTAAATAAACTTGCAAGAAAAATTAAACAAGACAAGAAAACCCAACACAATAGTCATAAAAATGAGTCGTATAAATCACAAGCAAATGAAACACTTAGCCACATNAGTAGGGTGCTCACTCACCTTTTGTACGACCCACAATTCTTGCTTAAAGAGCAACTAATACCTTAACTTACAAAAAAATATGACATTTATTGTGATGACATCGATCGTATTAGCACAATGTGCTAAACGACTTATTATATTTTTTATGACCAAATATTTATCATTAAGATTTTTTCATATCTTTATCATAAAATTTCTTATTTGATGCATTTTTTATTTCTCCAAGTGCCAATCTTGATGAATGTAATACACAAACACGTAAAAAGAATATTTATTTGCAATAGCTTTTTACTTCTAAAAAAATTTCCTCAAACTCAAAGATATGATGTGAGTCCATAGATAATGTTATATCTAACAATTCTCGAAGGTATGATGAGTATGAATAATACAAAGATCAGGAACGAAGCCTGAATTGTCCTAAAAAGCAATCCTTATAGAGTAACAACACTAAGTTTTGTATCTCTTTTAAGTAGCTCTAAAACATAAAAGATAGTATTTCAAATAACTTCTGTATGAAGCTTCTACTATAAATCTTTCTTAAAAGCATGGCTTCGTTCGTTGCTCTATTCATTACTGTCAAGCTTTTTCTCAAGATAATGTAGCATCTCTCCTAGATCGAGTCATAAAATACTAACAAATTATTAAATAAACTCCTCTTCTTCAATGAAATTGCAAGCATTATATTTAACTAGCTAATAACTTCATAGATATGAATCTCTTGCAAGTTTTAATATCCTCATTTTACTCCATTGAGGTAAGTGCACCTAACTGCCCATGTCCTTTTTTAGTCCATTTTTTCCTATATATAATCAAGGACATGATGAAGTATCACCTACTTTTTTTTGCCTTTATGCAATCATCACAACAATGCTTTAAGAATCACGTCAATAATATATTTCTTTTTTTAATGATCATGCGATTACTTATTATTTAGTTCATTACCAATGAAAAAGAATGAAAATTTTCGTTAAATTAAGTTGAGTTAGAGAAAAAGAGCCTACAAAGTTGTTTTATCTAACTATGACTTCATTGGCATACAAGATTATAGGTAGTATAAAACATTCAATAGAAGCTTAATATTGAAATAAGTAAATAAGTTAAATTTATGACTTGAGAAATGCTAATTGTTGAACATAGCTCATGTGCACATCAAGGTCTCATTTAAAAATTCTGCATTCGAAAAAAATTAATATTATTTTGGGTCATAAATTATATGGCATTTACATACATACCATACTATTCATAATAACAATCAAATCTTTGACATTACATGAGCATATTGTGATCTTAAGGTTTTAGTGTGAACGGCTTACAGGTTACGTCATTTGGGGACGATAACAGAGAACCGTCTGATCGCGAGTTTATTTTATCAATGGAGGAGATCAAGCCAGACTAACTCTTGGTGCGAAAAGGTGGGCTGACGAGGCGGCTCCGTGGCTGGCGACGTTAAATGGCGGAGCGCCGCGTGGAGACTTCGGAGCGGACGAGGATGAGTTGGCGCCGCGCTGGATAAGTAGAAAAATTAGGAATTTTGAATTATTTTAAATTTCTGAACTTCAAAAATTCATATCTTTCTCTAGAAAAATCATAAAAATAAAATAAAATAACTCTCTTACTCGGTGAACAGAGGAGAATAATATGGACTAAAAATAAAAATTATTTTCCTATTCACTAATTTTGAATGAATTAAATACCCTCTGGAGTATTTTAATTCATTATGATCAAACATTGCTTACCATGACTTGAAATTTTGAGGGTTTGTTCCTCATGACAGAGACTATGTCCTCTGATTTTTCTAAAGGTCAGAGGACATCTCTGTGCTTCTAGCCCTAATTTTCAAGCTAGGATGGCTATTTTGTCTTATTTTAATTATATAAATCAAAATTTCATTTCGAAAATTATAGGAATAAGTTTAGTAGGTCTAAGAAAAATATCATGATATCTTGAATTATCTTGTAAATTTTTATAATTAATTAAATGTAAATATCTTGTATTAATGTAGAAATAGAAGTGGAATGCACGATGAAATAACCTACACTTATAATGTTGGAGCATTGGACTGATCAGAATTGGAATTTGGATACCATATCAATCCATCCTTATTAGAAAATGAGAAAAAATAGGGTGGGAATTTTATATATAGGGGTTTGGTATTAGCTTGTGATCTTATTCTCTTACAATTCCTTAGAGCATTGGACTGCTATTTTTTTTTACTATAGAACAACAGCAGTAGGTACCCAGAAAGGGTCCAAAATGCAAAATATATAAAAAAACCAAAACCTGATTATAATCAACCTAAACAGCTTAAAATTTCCATCTTGTTAGCAAAAAACTGATACAACCAAACTATCTGATGCTAGTCCTTTTGAAGAATATAGCCTACAATCCTCTTCCATATAAATGAAATATACAAAGGGATCAATAAAAAACATGGCTATAAAAAAAACACATCATTCATAGGAGGATTATATGAATTTACCACCAATATAAAATTCCAGCAATACGGGTTTTCCTTTTCTTAGAAGGAGTCTAGGAAAAATATCATGATGTCTTGAATTATCTTGTAAATTTCTATAATTAATTAAATGTAAATATCTTGTGTTAATTTATGTAAATTATATACTTATCAAAAATTAACAAAATCAATCCCACAATTTTCATTTCATGTAGCCCGATGAGATACAGATAACCAAGCTTTGATGAGCCCTGCCATGGAATCGAGGGCTCCAAGTGGGCCTTTTTTGGTAAGCAGAACTGGCGATGCGGGATGAACCGGAAGCCGGGTTACGGTGCCCAACTACGCGCTAACCCAGAACCCACAAAGGGTGTTGGTCGATTAAGACAGCAGGACGGTGGTCATGGAAGTTGAAATCCGCTAAGGAGTGTGTAACAACTCACCTGTTGAATCAACTAGCCCCAAAAATGGATGGCTTCATGTGTATAAACTATCCTAAAGATAAGTATTGTGAAGAATTGATTTTGTTTTCTACGGTTTTAAATGTCAATAATTTGTGATAATTTGAACTTCGATCTTTATTTGCTTTTCGATGTGGCCAATTGAATTGTTAAAATGTGTTGAGAATTATATGTTCTAAAAAGGGAATATGATTTCTATAACAAAGGGACAATCACATTTGATTTCATGTGAGAGTATTTCATCCATGAGATTGAGAGCAAATAAAAAGGGAAATTAACTATTGGATGCAGAATTGGAAGATTTTAAGGTGACAGATTAGAATCCTCAATTTGGTTCAGTTGATTGAAAACTAATGCGAGCATGCTAGCCCTCAGGGGGGAGTAGTGGGAGCTCTGGAGTGACAGCCAGTATCCTTTTCGCCTAACCATGGAATTAAGGACCTAACTCTAGATTAATTTGGTTAACTCAGGATACACGCGCGATCGGTCGACCCTCCGTTATCGTCCCTAAGTGACCTAACCTGTGAGCCGTTCACACTAAAACCTTAAGATCTCTCCTTAGACTCAACCAAATCGCATGGGAAGAAAGAATCATTTTATTATTTCTTTTTTTTTATTTCTCATCATAATTCAAATAAAGCATATGAAAGATTGACTCACCTGATCAGTGAAATGGTCTAAAGTGTGTCAGACATGTGTAGGTTGTTGAACATTAGAAGCGGCTACTTATTGTAAAGGGATATCACTTTGCCACTAATAAATTTGTTTCGCAGACAAAATAGATTTCATATATTTCTTAGTTTATTTGATCGAGCCTCACCCTGATTTCAGTGGAGAAATTGGCTCTAAGGGGTGGCTATCAGTGGCTGAGAGCAAGGGGATTGCACTTAGGATGGTTTGGAGAAGCTCTGGTAAGATTTTGACAGAGTTTCCTTAAGGTTCCAAGCACTCTCTTCTAATCTCCATAACTCAATTCCATCGTGCATTCTATATTATTTATTGCATGGCTTCATGTGATCTTAGTCTCTTACAATTTGACATAAAAAATCAAAGAACATCCCCTCACAATTTTTATAATTCTATATTAAGTAAAACAACTTAACTTGATCTCTTTCCCGAACAAATCCATTGAATTTCCTTTGAATCTCTTTCTCTCTTTACAATACACTCAAATCTCTCTTAGAAATGCAAGGAAGAAGAAATCTCTCAATTTTCATCTCCTCTTACAACTCTTGGGTGTAAGCCTAGCACGTACTGACACGACTCTCGACATAGTACTAAACCTGCTTCAGGTTTAGTACCCCAATGCTGGCCTGGATTCAGCTTCCATGTACTGCAGACCAATCCAATTTATAGGGATTTACAACTTTCTCTAAAATTCGTTTTATTTCACGATTTGATATCTCTACTAGACCGCTGGTCTGAGGATGATAAACAGTGGAGAATTTATACATAATATTATATTTTTTAATCAATTTATCGATTCTCTTATTCTTAAAATGGAATCCTCCAATAGTAATAATTACTCTTGACATTTCATATCTTGTAAAAATATTTTTATTCAAAAATTTAGAAACACTCCAAGCATCACATTTAGATACATTAATAGCTTCAATCCATTTGAACATATAATCAACAACAAGTAATATATGTATATATATATATATATATCCAAATTAAGGCATAAATGAAAGAGTTCAACCTCTTAAGAAAGTGAGTGACAGAGAGGGGGGTTTATGGGGAATCAACTTCTCTCATTATGGGGATTTATATTATGAGGAGTCTATTATAGATGTTGTTGCTGGAGCATTCAACTAATGAAAGGAATAGAGAGATGAAGAGAAGTAGAATGTACGATGAAATAGCCTTTCTTAGAATACTTTTTGTTAGTCCCCTCTTGAATCAATGCCCCCCACCCAAGGAACGAAGCATTAGACACATTTCGACTGTTTTGTTGCAGCCTTTTAGTATCTTCTTAACAAGATCCATCGACTATCCATGAGATTCATGCAGTCACATTTTCGATGTACATATTAAGTTTCTCAATTCTCTAACTTAATTAAAAGTTACAAATGTAATAAAAATAAAAGAATTAAATGAAACAATTTATTGCATAATAAGTAGTCTTAATAATTGTACTCACTGGATTTCTGTACCAGTATTCTCTATAAATAATAGGTGATCAACATTTTTCCATCACATTTTTTGAACTTTCTATTCTTCAGTCGGTTTTAGAAGAGGATAGTGATGGTGAGCAGTAAAAAACCAATGAATAAGGAGGCTAAGTTGAGAACTTATGATCTCTCGACTGATAAAATCTGCCTTGACACGGGCGATAAAAAGAAGAAAATTGAGAGCACTCAGCTGGACCCCAAGAAGAATTCTATAGAGAAGAGCTGACCGACAAGAAGCGGTCAGACGGTGAAGGACGACTGGCCAGTGTGAAGAGGCTGACATAAGGGATTCAACCGAAAGGGACCAAGTTGATCAAGCAGGTGATGAAGAAGAAACAAAGGGTGGAAGAAATGATTGAGTCATCCAACTTGTTGTCACTTATTGAGTTGGGGAGTAGAATTGGTGTGCACATCACTAATGCACCGTTCGTGACCCCGAATCTGATGCGCCAATTGGCGGCTCAGCCTCTGGCCCAGCAGCAGGTGCATGAGGATGTGACAACATTGATCCTGCCACATAAAGGTGTTGCTCGCTCACCTTTGATGGGTGAAGCCAGCCAGGTCTGTTTCTTATTATCTGATGGTAATAGTCTTCCTACATCAGAGATGGAGAGATTAATCGGTACAGAAAATTTCCTGCTTGAACGATTGATTTATCCTTTATTATGTCAACATCTGATATTTTTGCAAATGAAGCCGCAAAATTTATCGATTCCCGCCCATAGAAGTCAGCCATCCCCCTGCTTCAGGTTTAGCACTCTAGCGTTAGGATTCAGTCATTACGATGGCATAAGTTGGGGGAATCTAGAGGTGAGAGGATAGATAATATTGATGTAGAGATGAGATGTTAAGGAATTGGCCTTAAGTTAGCTAATGTTCTTTGCAAGCACCGGGAGGGGGTAAGGAATAAGGTATGCTTCTATTTATCACAATACTACAATTTTGTCTTTGTTAAGCTTTTACATTTAGTTGTTTTTTTTATTAAGCTCTTTTAATAGTAATTTTATGTAAGCATATAATTTTTAATCTTTAATAGTTTTAAATTGCAATTTAAGTAGAATTTCTGTAAGTTAATTTGAAGAGTTACCGCATTCCTCGTGGGATCCATATTGGGGTTTTTAAAGTAAATCATATATTACTTGAAACGATATGTATACTTGCGTAACACCCATAGTGTGAAAATATACTATATAATTTGTAAATCATTGCAAGTGTTCACACTAGCTGCTAGATATAAATTGAGATATATTTTTTTGGCATAATTAACGAGATTAAATATACCTGTAATTGTGGTTGGTGAAGTTTTTGACACCATTGTCGAGGATTGCGACGAAACTTTTTAACTTACAATTTTATTTGAATTGTAGTTTTGAAAATTGAAAATTAAATTTTTTTAAAAAATTGAAAATACCCAAAAAAATTTAAAATTTAAAATTAAAAAATATATATATTTTAATTTTATGTGTGCTATTTTATTTTCTGCAAGTTTTATATCATTTACACATATATTTGGATCTAAAAAAATAATGCCTTATGATTCTGAGTTGGAACAAACTATTAGAAAAATTTGAATGCAAGGAAGACTTCATAGTTCTCAAGACATGGCAAACACATCACAAAACATTATTGAAATTCAAACTGCTGAAAATGAACATCATGATTTACAAAAATCTTTAATAGATCATGCAAACTCTACAGTAGATGCAATTAATTTAAGTATTCAAACTCCTGATGTAGAGGCTAACTCATTTGAACGTAAACCTTTATAATACAATAGGTACAAAATAATTAGTTTGGAGGAACACCATCTAAGAATCCCAATTTGCATTTAACTAGTTTTTTAGAAGTGTGTGCTACATTTAAATAGGTTGGTGTATCAAATGATATCGTCAGACTTATAAATTTTCCTTTTTTCTTTAAGGGATAAAGCTAAGATGTGGTTAAATTTGTTAGCACCTGAATCTATTAGAACTAGGGGAGATTTAGTTCAAAAATTTTTAACTAAGTATTTTTCACTTTCAAGAACTACGAAGCTTAAAAATGATATTAGTTCTTTTAATTAGTATGAAGGATAATCTATATATGAAGTTTGGGAAAGATTTAAGGAAATCCTTAGAAAGTATCTGCATCATGCTTTACCAGACTGGTTAATCATTCAAACTTTTTGTAATGGGTTAGTAGGATCCCTTAGATCTATTATAAATATTGTAGTTAGAGTAGATGGCCACATTTTTTAATTATCTGTAAATTGTTTCTATGAAAGCTTAGAAACACCAAAACTGAGAGCCCCATGCCTCCATCCAAACCCAATCTCACCTATCTCATCTGACCAATTACGATTGGCTTTGGCACTCTTAAGCCCTCCACTTAAGCATTGTTTTGCACACCCATTTATTGACCCTGATAGCCACCCTAAACCATTTTATTTAGACCCTCCTCCCATGGACAAAAGGGAGAGTTAGTAAAATCTTTGGGGAAACTCTATCTAATTGCTTCCAGAGACTCTCCAAGAACTCCTCAGTTCAATCTCACTGTTTTCCACATTCGGTTCCCACTGTGAGAGCTCAATTTTGAGTTCAAAGTTTTAGCTCAAACCAGAACATATTTCCCCACACCTCCACAATCCACCAAACTCCAATTAACTGCACACACACCATCCCCACAGTGAGAGGAGATGGATCCCGATTATTATATGTAAGGATTTATGAAGTTGATACCACTACAACGCCAAAAACATGATCCTTATATGAAAAGTAAGTTATGAAAAATACATATAATTATAGGAATATAATAATGAGATTCTACGTAAGTATATGTATCGTTATCAAGGAATAATAGACTTTCTATTTAAGCCCCAAATATCGATCCCACGGGGAAGGTGTAAGTTAGCAATGATAAATTTTAACAGAAAATTTACAGAAAATCAAACAAAATCACTGTCACTAATTTCAAATGTTGAGATATTAACCAAACTAAATTACTTAACTATTAGCAAAATAAAAAATGCAAATTTTGAATAATAACTATTAATCTACTAACTCTGTTTATGTAATGAAGATTTCTTATGTGAAAAAGCATCTTTCCCACTACAGTGAAATTCTGGTGAAACGAGATGAGATAAATGTTTATAATATGTATTGTGCTAAATAGGAGCAATTTTAATTTTCTACTCTGATAGAGTGCATAGAAAATCATTAGTTAATCTTAGGTTTAGTCCCTAAATCCATGGCTAGGCTAGGAGGATACCGACTCCCACTCCAGAGCTCCCACTTCCCTTCACCTGAAGGCTGGCTCTCACTCCAGAGCTCCCCCGTGGTTAGGCTAGGAGGATACTGGCTCCCACTCTAGAGCTCCCACTTCCCTTCCCCTGAAGGCTAACTGCTCCATTAGTTTTTAAACACTAATATCGAATTGGGGATTTTTAGTCTGTCACCCTAGAAATATCCAATTCTACACCCAACAAAGTATATTCCAAATTGGGGATTTTAGTCTAGACCCTAAGGATTCTCCAATTCTACACCCAACAAAGAATATTTCCTTATTTATTTACACTTAATTCCATGACCAAGAAAGAATATTTTCCTATTTATTTGCACTTAATTTCTTGAACGAATTTCTCCTTCATGAAATTAAATGTGACCCTCACTCTGTTGTAGAACTCATACTCNACTTAGTGAGATAAAGATTTGTTGTTGTTGTTGCTGCTATTGTTATTATTGTGTTGAAGATTAATCTAGTTCTCTGTGAGCAAATGACAAGTTTCAAATATTATATATGTAAATAGAAAAGTGTTTAAGTATTGTGTAAGAATATATGCCTAAGAAAATAGTAAAACATAATTTTGAAACTACATGGACGAACTCCTACAACATAAATTAGAAAGAGAGTATAAATATTGTTGTGGAATTCTAATTTTTCTATTTTAGATTTATTCTTGTTTATTCATTTCCTATTATGTCATATTTCTTTCCTTTTGTTAGTTGATGTGTAAGTTCTAATAGTGGGAAATAAGCTTGCCCTAGCCTTTACTTATTATATAAGGAGTTATAATTTGAACATTAAGAAATAAGAGAATTAATTTTCTCCACCTTTCTTCATGGTATCAGAGATAGGGAACAAGCCCAAGAACTCCCTTCAGCCACTAGAGCCTCTCCCATTACCGGGATAATTTTTTTTCCTTGCATGTGTCCCACTGCAGGCATCTAAGATCCCTTTCGGCTTTGGCCCTTGCTCCCTTTCTCTCTAACAGCCTTCCTCTATTTTCTTTATCCTCATATCCTCCCTGCAGGCTTTCCTGTGTCCACCTGTGCCGCAAGATCCATCCCTCCGCAGGCCTCTTCACCACAGAAATCTCCTGGCTTTAAAGTTACTAAGTTGAAGAAGCTCATCCTTTCGTTGTAGGTGGAGGAGCTTTCAAGCCTTCTGCGGAATACAAAGAGCATCTTGGACATGAGGTCACCCTCACGAGCTGAAAAAACTACAGCATCCCAAGTTCCTTGGCTGCAGCAGCAAACAGTTTTTCTTCCTCCTCCACTGCCCCTTCTCCATAGGAATCCTCTCAAATTTTTTTGGCTGCAAAAGCAACAACCGGCCTTCCTCTTCCTCTGAACAGTGGTCGGTCCTATTCTGTAGCAGCAACAGCCTCAAACAACGAGGGCTTATAACCAAGTACGGGATGAAGAGGTCTAGCTCTACACTGGAAGTTAATTCTAAATCAGAGACCAGGAATTCTGCCCAAATAACCCCAGAACTCTCTCAATTCATCACAACTCATAAAATCAATGGTCATAACTTCCTTCATTGGTCCCAATCCGTGTTTATGTTCATTTATAGCAAAATAAAAGAAAAACATCTCACAGGAGAAGGCATAGTTCCTAAGCTCACTGATCCTAACCATCACTCATGAAAGATCCAAGATTACATGGTGATCAATTCTATGACCGCAGAAATTGGAGAAAATTTCTTGCTTTATAATACGACATAGAAGATTTGGCAAGCAACAAAAGAGACTTATTCCAGTACTGAAAACATTATAGAACTATTTGAGATTGAGACAACTACATGAGTTATGACAAGAAGAGTTAAGTGTGACTCAATACTTCAACACACTCATAAAGTATTTGTTATAATTAGATATGTATGATACTAATTCATGGAAATTTCCTCAAGATTTTATGTTATATAAAACAATAATTGAAAAAAGAGGATGAGCAAGTTCTTGTTGGGTCTAATAAGAACATAGATGAGCTTGGAGGAAAAAATCATAGAGATGAAGCCTATCCCTACCACTAGGGAAGTTTTTGCTAAAGTCAAAAGAGACAATAGTAGGAAGATTATGTGGCATGCACTAAAAGCTCCACCTTATACACACATAACTCCCCTCATTAGTCAGAGTTAAAGAAGAATAGTCACTTGTGTGGACATTTTAAGAAACTTGGTCACACAAAGGACAAGTGCTAGAAGCTATATGAAAAACATGCAGATTGGAAATCTGGGAAAGAAAGGAAAGAACAATACAATAAGACCCATGTTGCTCCCTCGTTTAAAGGGCCAACCAACCCTAGCCCCTTCACCAAGGAATATCTGGATGTGTCGATTAAACTTCTTTCGAGAACAATCGAGCAACCTACCAGCTTGATGATAATAATGTATGGAAGTGTCCTCAAAATGCAATGTCGTATAAAACAATAGTGGAAAAAAGAGGATGAGCAAGTTCTGTTGAGCAAAATGGGAACTTAGATGAGCTTAGAGGAAAAATCATGGAGAAGAAGCCTATCCTTGCTGAAGACAAAAGAGAAGATACTAGGAAGATTATGCGGCATGCACTAAAAGCTCCGCCTTATGCACACACAACACCCCCCTCCCACCAATTAGTTAAAACCAAAGAAGAATAGTCCGTTGTGTGAACATTGTAAGAAACTTGGTCACACAAAGAACATGTGCTGGAAACTATATGAAAAATATGCAAATTGGAACATTGGGCAAGGGAGGAAAGACTAAGGCAGTAAGGCCCACGTTGCTTCCTAGTTTGAAGGGTCGACCGACCCTAGCCCCTACACCAAGGAATATCTAGATGTGTTCAACAAAATTATTCCGGGCACAATTGAGCGGCATACCAACTTGATGATACACTAAGGTGTCATATCCTCCTATCTCGCTAATAAAGGAAGATTTCAACCTTGCATAATAGATTTAGGTGTTTCCGATCACACGACTAAAGATATTCATGCTCTCGCTAACTACCAAGTGTTCACCAACTCCAAATTTATTAGGCTTGTCGATGAATCTCACTCCAGGATTGCGGGAAAAAGAAAAATGAAAGTCTTCAAAGATATTTAGTTCTCTTATGTGCTATATGTTCCCCAATTAGAGTATAACTTACTTCTAATTAGCAAACTTACTCATGAATTAAACTTTGTTACTAAATTTCATTCTAATTCTTGTGAATTTCAGGTGATAAATTTGAGAAAGGTGATTGACAGTGTTGAATTACATCAGGATCCATACCTGCTTAAGGAAAGTTGCTCACTTAACACACAAGTATCTTCTCCACTATTCTCTTCTCATATTCTTGAGTTTGTTGAAAAAAGTTTTATTAAGGCATTGTCATCCAATTCATTCCAATTTACGTTATGTTAAACATTGTACCCTCCGTTCTTTATTAATAAAAAGTCCAATTTTTCTAAGTGTCAAACTACCAATTGGCTAAACATACTCATCATATCTATCCTCTGTTCAATACAAACCCTCAAATCCTTTCTCTATCTTCCATAATGATATTAGGTCCATCAAAATTAAAAACTGTCAATGAAGTTTAGATGGTTTCTCCTTTATTAAGGACCAACTAGAACCAGTTGGATATTCCTCATAAAGAAATAATCCAATACTGCACAAATCTTTTAATCCTTTCATAACATGATTTTCACCCAATTCAAATGAAAATTTTCAGAATTAAAAAATTAATAATGCAAATGAATACTTCAATTTTATTCTTACAAAAAAACAGTATAATCCATGTGAGTTCACGTGTTCAAATTCCACAATAAAATGGGATAATTGAGAGAAGTAATAGACATCTCCTCAACGCACTAGATCAATAATGCTTTCTTCTAATGTCCCAAAAGTTTTTAGGAGAGATACCATGCTCACAACCACCTGCCTCATTAAAAAAAGGCCAAGTAGGGTCCCAAAAATTTTTAGGAGATACCATGCTCACAATCACCTGCCTCATTAAAAAAAGGCCAAGTAGGGTCCTTTGAATTCGAAACCCATCTCGATAATGTGATGGAAAAATACACTCATGTCAGAGTTTTCACAACCAATCTTCCTCTAAAAATATTTGGTTGTCTCTTTTGTTTCACCAACCAAACCGCACAACATGATCTAAAATCCATCAAATATATCTTCCTTAGATTTTCTTCTAGCAAAAAGGGGTACAAGTGCTATTCTCCCAACAACAACAACAAGCCTTTATTTCACTATGTGGGGTTTGTTACATTAGTTCTTTTTCTTCATTGAATCCTATTGAGTGTACAAGTGTTATTCACCCATCAACTATATATATATATATATATATATATATATATATATATATATATATATATATATATATATATATATNGATAAACAAACAAACTTATCTGGAACTCTTTCTCAAAGCAAATCCTTTGTAGCCTTTTCCTTAGAAATGCAGGAAGAAGAACTCTCTCACTTTTCTCCTTCTCCAACACTCTTATAGAAAGTTTCACACTAAATCTTACCACAAAAACCCTAAACTATGAAAGCAAAATAACTAATTGACTCAAATATGGCGGTGGAATGAAGATGGATTATGAAAATGTGGCGTGGTGGAACATTGTGGAGCAAAAAATGAACATAGAGGAGCCCTGTTTCTGATGAATTTTGGCCCCAAATAAAGCCTAAGGCCGGTTTTCCAAGAGGTGCCTCCAAAAACTCTTCAAAAATCGTCCAAATACATTAAACCTTCTAGAAACTGGGTCTGAACCGCCTTTGGTGCCGTCAGCGCTACTTTGGCACCGTCAGTGCTGAGTAAAAATTCTCCAGCTTTTGGTTTTTCTGTGTCGTCGGAGCTGACCTTGGCGCTGCCGGCACTGAGTATTTCCTCAAAAACGTCATTTTGACTCCAAATTTCATTCTTTTTGCTTCATTTTTGCTTTAAGCCCTAAAAATCAATAACCTGCAAGAATACATCAAATACCTTCCATTAAAGTGCAATATCACCAAAAATAAGTATAAAATATGGGTGTAAAAATGCATATATTTTCGGTGCATCAAAATTTCCCAAACTTACATGTTACTTGTTCTCAAGTAACTTCTCTGCTACATAAAAATATGACTTATGGTAAATAATTTAATTTTTAGACTTCCATATTTTAGTTCTCTAAACATAATAGTTTAACTTAAGAAAAATTCAAAACAATTCCAGTTAATACTAAAGGTGTAAAGATATTCAGTAATTAAGTCTATGGTTTTTGATCTTCTATTTCTTTCAAGAAAAATTACAATTTGTTATATTAAAGTCACTTAGGAAATTCATATGAAAAAGAACTTCATAAAAATTTATTAATAATTAAGTTAATATTCAAATAAGAAGTTTAGAAAATGTACCCAAGTCTTTTTCCTTAAGTTGATTCAAATGAAGCCAATTTTTAATTAGGCATCTCCTCAAGCAAAGTCTTTTTCCTTAAGTTGATTCAAGTGAAGCCAATTTTTAATTAGGCATCTCCTCAAGCTTTCTCCCCGCATCTTTTCTTTTTCTTTTCTTTTTTTTCTCTTCTTTTTGTGAGGATTACTATATCTAGATAGCATTTAATGATTTTGAACTTCACTATCCACTTCATAAAATTAAAAACTTTTTACATTTCTTCAATTAACAAATTTATATTAACTTAAAAGATTTCATAAAGTTTAATTCTTTTTTTTTACATGAATCTTTTAAGATTTTTTTAATATTTCAAAAATATAAATTTTCTTTACTAAAAATAGAAAAACATAGTCTTATTCTCTTTTACAAAATATCTTAGCCCCTAGAATTAACCTTTATTATTGAAATTTTTTACTTAAATTTACTATATATTTAGAAACATAAATATAGTTATCTAGAGTTAACCCTTAATACCAAAGGTCATGTTAGATTTAAAAGTTTGAAAATTTAGTTAAGTGAGGAAAAATAAAATTAAGTTCTTTCTCTCTTTCTAAAAATGATTTTTCTTCTTCCCCCCAAACTTAAATTTTTAAAAGAATTTTTTTACATGAAGAACTTTAAAAATGAAGGGTGAAAGAAAGCATTAAATACATAAAAAAAAAATCATACCTGTTGGAGATTCTGATTTTTGAACATAAATTTTGAAATACTACAGGTGCTAATATGAAAACTACAAGGCTAAAAACATTAAATTGCACATAATACATATAAAATTTGCTGAGAAAGAGCTAATCACAATACATAACAAAGTGCTGAAAATAAAAACAGAACTAAACTAAATTCTAAAAATGAAAACAATTTTTCACATTACAGTTTCACATAACATAACAACAGAGTCTCAACAGCAACATAACACAAACTATATAATCACAAAGTACAAACACATACATACAAACAAACAAAAAGATCACCAGTCATTATCTTCCTCATCATCGACATCTAACTTTTGCTGCTGATATGGAGTATAAGTAGGGTGAATAGGGAATTGAATTGTATGGTCACCCCTCAGGTATCTCACTAAAGCATCATCATAAGCAACATCATATTCAAACTTCTGGCAAATTAGATCATCTGTGTGAGCATTTCTGTTGTCCATATTTTGTATCATATGATCCATCCTCAAAATATCTCCCTGCTGAATCATCATCTGGTCCAACAACTCCCTATTGCTGGGGTCACTTGAAGTAGACTCACAAAAAGTAGAGGTTCTAGATGTAGAAGGAATATCCCTGACCTGTCTTCCAGATCTCCAATCAACATGGGACTCATAAGTCTTGATGGTGGCAGGCCCAATCGATCTCTGAGGCTCAATCCTCTCCTCATAAGGTCTGAAATCAACTCCTGCATGCTCACAAAGTGTGTAAAAGAGAGCAGGGTGTGCCAATCCACCAGTGGTCTCTCCCAGAGCAATAGATCGAATGTTCATATAAATGATAGAGCTTACATTTATATCCATCACTTGCTGAATACAGAAGTTTAGAATGACTCTATCCTTGGTCACTTCACTATGATGGTTTTTTGGAATCATCCTCCTAGAAATAAAATAATGTCAGGCCTTAGACACTACATTTAACATAAAAAGGAGAAAGTTAACTTTAACTCCATTCTTTATTTTCCAAGTCCCTTTCTCACTAGTCAGAAAAGAAATAACTTAATCTAAGGCTTGATATGTAGTAGAAAATGAATGATACTGACATCTATAAACATCTTCTAATTGATAAAACTCATTGATTTTTCTTGGAGTAAACTCTACCCTTTTTCCTTGAACAAAAAAAAAAAATCATCAGAAGCCTCAGAAATGTTGGCATAAAATTCCATCACAATCCCAACTATCGCATCGACAGTAAAATAGCAGAAGTTTTCCCACTACCGAGCGATAATCAATCATTCAAATTCTCCTCCCAGATTTTTAAAACCTCGGTCCTGAATCACTTTTTTATTTTCTTGAAGACTATGATATCAAGCACTGGTTCTAAAGCTATTAAACCTTTGCTTATCATATTCTACTTTCCTTTTGCTCGATCTAGGTGCTATAGGGAATCTAGAAAAAAATTGAAAAAAAAATTGAACAAATCCCAAAATTCTGAAAATCAAAATGTAAATCACTTTAAACTTAAATCCACTAAGTAAAAGTTCTTCACCAAAGCATTTTCTCAAAATCTCTCAAAAAATTTTCTAAATTTCGGATCTAGTCAATGTGAGAAAAATATTTGGTAGAAATAAAAAAATTTTACTTTAAAGTGTAGCTCTTACCTAGATAAGATGAAAATTAAAGTTTCTTTGCCTCTAAATTGCCTCAAATCCGCCCAAAATCAAGCCGTAGGTGCAAAACTGAAGGTTGAAGGTGACTTAAGGGGTAAATATGGAGGTTTGCGGTGAAAATTGCAAATTAAAGGGTTAATTTATCGCTTTCGGGTCGAAGGCACCGTCGGTGCCAATGCCAGCACCGTTGGCACTGAAGGACCAAAATTCACTATTTGATTTTCAAATTTTCAATTTCCTTTCAATTTTCTCCAAAGTTTTTAGTATTTTTAAGCAAAAATTTTTATCTAAATTCATAAATACACATTTCACAAATAATCATTTGCATAAACAACAACAAACTGTCTTTTATATATAAAAATACACTTTTTACGAGCACATTTCACAAATTACAAATTCACACCTTTTAAGCAAACTAATTATAAATCAGCGTCGAAATCAAGCCAAAACACTAAACACTAACACCAAACTAAACACATAATCAAAGTTCAAAATTCTAAAGAAAAAAACAAAACAAATCCACATAATTACACTAAACACATAAACATTTTTAAGCAAGTAGAGAATTCACAATCTTCAATCATTCAGTCTCATCTTCAGTGCTTTTACCTCCTCTAATATCTCCCATAGATTGGTAATGAACACATAGGTTGTAGAAGGTTCAGTACGGGAATTAATGTGTCATATTTTCTTTGATCCACCCCTTTTCCTTAAACAACCGAACTAATCCTGCTTAAAAAATTCTAGTGTGATCAAAATTCTCTTTCATTCGCCAATCTAAGTGATAAAAAAGGTACTTGACATCTCCCGCTGCATTCATAATACTCTAAAGTTCTCTTTCAATTTTCTTCAACTTCTTCTCTAAAGCAAGCGAACTTCCAACTGTTGGTGGCATTAATAGAGTTGAAGCATGTGAAGAATGATCTATAATAGCATTTAGTGTTGCATTTCCATTACCAACATACTGATCATCAATAGGGATCATGGGCTCCCACGGTAGTAAAACTTTTCCCAACTTTCATATGGCACTTGGGATTGACTGCAAATCAGAAAAATTGTAGAAGGATGCCTAAGTCTATAAATTGGCCCATTCATAATGATTCCTATCACAAATTTAAATATAATTGAACCTATATCAATAGGTTTCTCCATTTGAATATAGTAGTTTAAAATATCACTCTCCTTGGTGGTGACTGACCAAAGGAAAATATGTTGAGATTTTCATACCTATTTTACATTATTTTTGATGATATTGCACTCTTAAAAAAGGTATTTTTGATGTTTTATTGCAGGAATGATGAATTAGGGTCATTGGAGCAAAAAGATAGAAAGGTATTTTTGATGTTTTGTTGCAGGAATGATGAATTAGGGTCAATAGAGCAAAAATATGCAAAAAAAAATATGTTGAGATTTTCATACCTATTTTACACTATTTTTTATGATATTGCACTTTAAAGAAGTATTTTTGATGTTTTGTCTCAGGTATTATGAATTATGGTCATTGGAGCAAAAAGATGCAAAAACGGTGTAATTTGGAGCAATGTATTTTTGATGTTTTATTGCAGGAATGATGAATTAGGGTCATTGAAGAAAAAAGATGAAAAATGGAGCGAAGTTGGAGCGAAAAGGACCAAAATGTGAAGATTTGAACTAGGGCGCCGACGGCGGACTTTTCCTGAGACTCCAGATTTAATTCATTTAGAAGGCCCACCGATGGCGCCCTCGAGGCCACCGATGGCGCCCTCGACGGTTATGTCCAACAATGCANAAGCTATGAAGTAGTGTATCATCCTGAATATCGTGTCAAACCTAAAGATGGCGCACCAGAGCTCCACAAGTCACTCCATAACTTGTAATTAATAACTCATAGTTGAATGTTTTAATTGGGCAAGACCCCATAGTTTTTTCCCTTTTGGGTTTTTTACATAATAAATTTTGGTGTTATTTGCTTTTATTTGAGTGTGAGTTGGGTCTTAGTTTAATGTTAAAAAGATCATCCATTAGCTGCAAACCTTTCTACATGCATCAGTTTGACAATGGGATGTCAAGTCTCATTAATAAATATCTTCAAGTCTAAGATGTGAATCTTATACTTCATTTCTGAGTGATATACATCATAAAACTAGTGAATGAATCTTTTGGGCACCTCTTGAAGAATCATTTCTCATTGTGGGGTGTAATTTTTTTTTAGTCTCAAAAAGTTGTTCACATCAATGCCCTAGACACAAATGTAGTGGGTGGTGAGATTTTTTGTGTATCCGTCGTATCTATCAAAATATTTCTATTTGAATAATAATATGTGGAATTCAAAGAAAATATACTATACCGAAGGATATAAATATTACCACAAAAATGATCTAATCACCCGGATGATGAAAATCTTCATAATTTGTGGGTCTACAAAACTAAGTTCTTTGCTGTATCTTATGAGTGAAAGATAATGTTTTTTTATCCCTGAAAGTTTTATCCTAACAAAGGGGAAGGCGTCATAATTAATTACACTAAGGAGTGGTAGTTCTAGAGATACACTCGATTCAAGTTTAACTTATATCATGCACAATTATTAGTAAGTGTCCAAGGATGATGGATATCAAATACTCGAATTGACATATTTAAGATTGAAATGATGTAAAAAAGATTCAGAAGGGCTTGGATAATCTTGATTAGACTTAATTAAGTTGACTTGAGAGATATGAGTTGGTTGAGTTTAATTTCATTGGATGATTTAAGTTGATTAATTTGTTTTGACTGATTTGATTTTCTTTTAGATGTTGTTTTTTGCAATATTATTTAAATTTGCTTGTGTTATGTCTGTTTAAATTAATTTATTTAAATTTCTTGAAATTAATTTTTATGTTAATTTTAGTTAAAATTATTAGGTTTGTTTTAGTTTTATTTCAAAATTTCTTTAAGGTATATTAAGTTTATTAATGATTGTTATGGGTAGTTAAATATTATTAAAATTTGTTAAATGTAAGATTATTAAATTAAATTAAAATATTTTAGGATTTATTAAAGTTTGTTAAAGTTCTTTAAAGTTTCCTAAAACTTATTAAATTTCATTTATTTTTGTAAAAATTTTGTTTGAGCCTGTTGAAGTTTAAAAATAATTGTTAAAATTACATCCAAATTTATTAAATTGTTAATTTTTTTTAATTTTTAAAAATTAGTTAAAGGTTGTTGGGATTAATGAAAGTTGAAATTGGTTGAAATTTGTGGAATTTCATTAAAGTTGTTGTATACTAAGGTTGATTAAAATTATTATGTTTAATCAGGTTGGTTAAAGTTGATTAACTTTCATTAAGTTTTATTAATTTTGTAGGGTTTATCAGATTTTGGAGTTTTAATTTGAGTCAGAGTTCAGAGTCGTGTTTGTGCTAGGGCAAAAGGTAACTTGAATTGGTTTGATATTGGAATTTTTCTTGGATTAGATTTGAGTTTGCAACTTGAATTTGAGCTTAAAATTTATATAAAATTGTGTTTGATATGAGATTGAGTATTATTTTTGGAATTGGATTTGGAATTTAAATTTGAGCTCGGATTCGAGTTTGAGAATGAATTTAGAATTGAATTTGGATTTAAGTTTGGAATTGACCTTAGACTAAAGGGTAGGAAAGGTTATGAAGATTTATAAATGGAGGTGAAGCCTTAAACTATAATAATTCTAAATAAAAGGAACCCAATTGAGTGGACTAACATACATTTTGGGAATAATAAACTCAGTCACAATGCACATTCCTTTCTATCATTTTTGGTGCAATAAGATAACTATAAATAGTAATGGACTAGATAACACATGGTTTCTCTTTTTTCAATAAAAATGATTAAGGTATACCTTCCTACTATTAAGTGATTTGGGGTACTTTCATCAGTAATCATTTGTTATTTCATTCTAGGGTATTCACATAATCCAAGGTGGTAAGACTATTTGTTTTATATATCATAGTCCTTAGTATTAGCTATTGTGTACTTGTAAATTATCCAACCTTCTAAACTAGACTACTCTAAGGGTTATATGATCTTCAGTTTTACTTGTATGTTGGCTAACCTAGGGTTCGCATATTGAATCTGCCTAGGTAGTGGTTATGAAAATTAGAGTTAATGAGTTTTAATAATTTTTTGGGTCTAATAAGTAGATATATTTTGATTTCTAATTTGTAGTTGTGGTGTAAATTAATGTTTTCTTCTAAGTTTAACATTTCATTTTCCTATTTTGTCAGTTGGTGTGATAAATCAAGATTTTTTACGTTAAAGTTTGGTTTTCTATCCTAAGTTGATGCCTTTATTTGATTCTTTCTCCTAGCATTGACCACTAGTTTTTAGTTCAATAATCTGTTTTTGAGTCTTATATTTGAGAGTCTTTAACTCAAAATTTTTATTTTTACCCTTTTCATATTTAAGATTCATCCGCATGATTACAGAAAATATTTTTTATTTTGCACATGAAAGAGAATTTTATAAAAGATTTTATCATGAAAAGTGTGTTAGCGATATGAACATACTTACATATGAAATGTGTATTCTTTAAATGACCCAATCCTTACATGCTCAAAAGCTAAGTTTTTGAATCATATGCTCCTGAGAAAGAACATGTTCATTCTAAAAAATCAATACACATGAGTTGATAAGCCTTGCCAAAATTTAATTGTGTCATAAGCTCTGCAAAGCTTTGGTAAGATCTGATATTTTAATTGATAAACTCACAATAGAGTTTATTTATGATTTGAAAAAAAAGTTTTCTTGAGGGTTTGGATTGTTTTAGATGAACTTGTTTCTTAGATTTTAATGAAGGTTTTGAGTTATTTCTTAGAAAGCTTGTCTTTTAAGCAGTTTTGAATTAATCGAAAAGTGACAGGGCAAAATTTCATTTCTTGCTCGTTTTTGCTCCAAATCACACCGTTTTTGTTTCTTTTTCTCCAAAAGTCCATTTCTTGTACCTGAAACCAAAAACATACAAAATGACTTCCTTTAAAGAGCAATATCATCGAAATTAGTGTAAAATAGATATGAAAATCTCAACATATTTTCCTTTGGTGAGGCTTCAATAAATGGAATATTAATTGTAAGTTTCTTAAAAATCCCCAGAAATTTTGAAAATTGCTTATCAACCTCTATTGACGAAGTCTCAGAGGAAATGGAGGTGATGGTTTCTCTAAGTTAACTTTAAGTGGAGAAGTATTTCTTTCAGAATCTTTTGGAGTGTCCTCTTTTGATTCTTTAATTTCTTCTCTCTCTACTTCAATTTCTTTTGAACCCTATCTTTCAACTCTCTTTCACTTCTAAGTTAAATGACCTTTAATTGCTCTTTATTCTGGTCTTTCAGATTTATTTTAGTATCACTTGGAAGTGTTCCTTTGGATCTATAACTTAATGAATTTGCAATTTGTCCAAGTTAATTCTCAATATTTCTAATTATAGCTCCTTGACTTTGTAATTGATTTCCCATTTGTAACACCATTATAGACAACTTCTTCTCCTTAAATTGTGAATTACGATTGAAACTTGGAGGAAAAGTAGATCTATAATTATTATTTCCTTGGTTGTTCCAGTTTCCCAATGGGTTTGCTAGATTGTTCCCCCATTGCTGATTATTACCACTTGAAGTATTATTCCAATTAAAGTTGGGATGGTTCTTCCAAATTGGGTTATAATAATTTGAATATGTGTTATTCTGCTTATTACGTATGACATTCAAAGTTTCTAATGATGCTTGAGAATCTACTAATTGGCCTAATGAATTATCTTCAATCATAGAGATTGGTTGAGAAAAATTAATTCCAAATTGGTCTAACTTCCTTAAAATTACAGCAACTTGATTTACTAACATAGTAAATGCATCAGATTCATGAATAATGGTTACTTTCTTTGGATTTACCCTCTTAGAAGGCCATTGAAAATTATTGGTAGTCATTTCTTCAATTAAAGCATACCGTCATGAAATGGTTTTGACATCAATGAACCACCAGCAACGGCATCAATAATAGATCTAAGAGATGTTTTGACATCAATGAACCACCAACATCAACATCGATAATAGATCTAAGAGAACCAATTAATCCATTATAAAAGGTTTGAATTATTAACCCAAACCACCAGCAGTAGCATCGATAATAGATCTAAGAGATCCAGCTAATCCATTAAAAAAAGTTTGAATTATTAACCAATCTGGTATAACATGGTGTGGACACTTTCTTAAGAGTTCTTTAAAATTCTCATGCTTCATAATTAGATTCCCCTTCAAACTGATTAAAAGATGTAATATCATTTCTAAGCTGCGTAATGTTTTATGGTGGAAAAAATTTAGCAAGGAATTTTTGTGCTAAATCACCCCTAATTCTGATAGATCTAAGTGCTAATGAATTCAAACACATCTTAGCTTTATCCCTCAATGAGAAAGGAAATAACCTAAGTCTTATGACATCATCTAATACACCATCATATTTAAATGTAGTGCACAATTCTAGAAAATTGGCTAGATGTCAATTTTGATCTTGAGTTGGTGATCCCCCAAACTGATTATTTGATACCATTTGGATTATAGCAGGTTTAAGCTCAAATGAATTATCCACTACAATAGGTTTTTGAATACTACAATGTAGTTCATCTTCCGTAGGGTTGGCATAATCTCTTAACGGTCTAAATTTTTGATGAATTTCAGCATTTTGATTGTTTTGGTTTGTCATTTCTATAATTGTTTTAGATTTTCCAAAATTTTTAATTTTTTTGGATTTTATGATTTTCTTAACAGTTCTTTCTAATTCAGAATCGTAGGGCACTACTCCTTCAGAACCTAAACTACACATACACAAAAATAAAATAAAATAAAACACTCAAAATAAAATACTACAACTTTTTAAAGTTTAAATAAGACTTTCTAAAAATAGAAAATTGCTTTTAAATCAATCTTAATATTTATTTTCCCCGGCAACGACGCAAAAAACTTGATCCTGAAACCGCTTATATGCAACAATATAATGACCTAAGGAAAATATGTTGAGATTTTCCTACCTATTTTATACTGTTTTTAATTATATTGCACTTTAAAGAAAGGTATATTTGATGGTTTGTTGCACGAATGATGAATTAGGGTCATTGGAGCAAAAAGATGCAAAAAAGAGCAAATTTGGAGCGAAAAGGACCAAAATGTGGAGATTTGAACTAGGCCGACGACGACGAGTTTTTCCCGAGACTACAGAACAAAATTCTTCAGAAGCTCGCCGACGCCGCCCTCGAGGCCGCTGACAGCGAGATCGACGGTTATGCCTACTCAAGCTTTGGATAAGACCAAATTTTGAAGGGATGCTTAGGCAACTCTCGGAAAGCCCATCCACAACTTTAAAAGAACATTTTGGCTGAAAATTAGAGAGGTCCTGGATGTTAGAGAAGTTCCATTAGTGTATAGAATTTCTATTAGTGTGTAACATATGTGAGGATTTCTTCGAGAGATTGTATGAGTGGAGGGAAAATGAGAGATTTCTTCCTCCTTGTTACTTCGAAGAGGAATTCTGTGTGCTGTAAAGAAAGGAAGAGATTTAGAGNTCCAAACATGACACCCTACTCACACGATAACCACCACATTAAATAGTTCCAAAAGGAGAAAATACAGAAAAATACATGAGAGACCTAAAGAAAAAAACCAAAAAGTGTTAAAATACGGAATATCAGGTAGCTAGAGAGCGACCCAATTTTGTCTTGCCTCTGCCTCTAGTTCTAGGGAATGAGTCAACTAATAAATTGGTAAGATGAGTGTTTTCAGTAGTAACCAATGTATCATCCAATAAATTTCTGAGCTCGAGTCGACCTCCATTTTTCATCTTCCTCCTGGAATAGACCTGTCATTCCTCATCCAAAGATTGACTCACCTGATCAGTGGATTGGTCTAAAGTGTGTCGGACATGTGTAAGTTGTTGAACATTAGAAGCGACTACTTGTTGTATCAGCTGATCTTTTATCGAATCGAAGAAACACTCTCGTGTGTCTTGACATATAAGTGAGTCTTCTTCAATAACAGTGAGTGATATAAGCACATTTGGATCTGTACATGTAGTATGATGTTCTTCATCTTGGACTGGGGTGTTAGAAAGTGGATCAGGTTGCACCTTCTCAGTAGGGATGGTAGGTGGCTGATCTTTAGAAAATTCGGTCTTAGATGAGGATGCAAGCAAAAGCAAATAGTAGAACTGTGATCAAACATACTACAATGAGAGCAATAAGAAGAGTGGTTCTATTTCAACCTTTTGTCAATACCCGTTGTGAGTGGTGTCAATCCATGCCTCATCCGGAGCTGGTTGAGTGATATATCTCACAACTAACACATAAGCCACAGAGAGTCTAGTGACAGCAAGCGTAGGACTATCAACCTTGAGAGACTTACCGTAAGCAGCTGCTAAGGAGTAGAGAATTTCTAAGTTGAACAGATGTAATTTTACGGAAACTTAATCCAAACAGAAATGATATGAGACTTTGCTTCTGGTTCAAAATCGACATTCCACTTGAGAATTTTCGTTAAATATTTATTGATCTTAATAAATTTTCGAGAAAAAATGTGAGTGTAATCGGCATCATGAGATAACTGAATAAGTATATGTTGATCGTCGAGTAATCCAATATTCCAACTGTCCAATAGCTTCATAGCATCAAACTCTTTCCGAATGATCTCCAGTTTTGGGTGACCAAAAAGGAATTTTCCCACTAGAGCAAAACGCCAAGAGGACGTGAGATACTGATTTCAACCTCAATGAGAATAAGAGCAGACTTTCCATTTTTTTCCAAGCTTTTTAATGAAAGTATGATCACCATCACCTTCAAGAGCGTCGTAAAAAGATTGACGAACATTGCAGAACTTCCCAATATGAAAACCAGAATCTGAACCTGAAAGAGGAGCACGAGAAGAACTAGGGCAGTCATCGACATATGCATTGGCATAGGAACGTATTGTCGAGACCATCACTAGAACGGCCAGACAGCTGCTAGAAAAAGGAGAGCAGAGGAAAATTATGTTGGGGGTAGGGCGACAGGGACTCTTCAAGTACGGGAGAACTTATGTTGGACAAGGCGAGCAGAGCGAAGGCGTCGTGAAGGAAGAAACCGTCTATAGGGCAGGAGGCGAGCAGATAGGCGCGTCTTCGGTTAGGGGCGAAGACGATGTCGTCGTCTACGGACGCTGAGAGATGAAACGACTGTCAGAGGCGCGTCATCGGTTAGGCTATGCGAACAGAAGAGAAGACGTCATCGTCGTCTTCGATTGAGGCGAACAAAAACGACGTCGTCGGGTTGGAAAGACAAAACTCGAGCTTACGAATTCGTGAAAACGTCGTCGTGGTAGACGGCAAAAATGTGAGTTGACCAAAGAAAAATATGTTGAGATTTTCATACATACTTTACACTGTTTTTTATAATATTGCACTTTAAAGAAATGTATTTTTGATGTTTTGTTGCAGAAATGATGAATTAGGGTCACTGGAGCAAAAAGATGCAAAAATGAGCGAATTTGGAGCGAAAATGACCAAAATGTGAACATTTAAACTATGGCGCCGACGGCAGACTTTTCCCGAGACTCCAGATTTAATTCACTTAAAAGGTCCGCCAACAGCGCCCTCGAGGCCGCCGACGGCGAGATCGACAGTTATGTCCAACAATGCATTGGATGAAGACGAATTTTGGAGGGGTGCTTAGGCAACTCTTGGGAAAACTCATCCACAACTTTAAAAGAAGAATTTGGCCGAAAATTGGAGAGACTCGAGAGGTCCTTGAAGTTAGAGAGGTTCCATTAGTGTATAAAGAATTTACTAGAGTGTCAAAATTGTGAGGAATTCTTCGAGAGATTNACCGAAAATAGGAGAGGCTCGAGAGGCTCTAGAGGTCCTGGAGGTTAGAAAGGTTCCATTAGAGTATAGAGAGTTTAGTAGAGNTAGAGGAACATCGATGAGTGTTCTTGGGGAGAAATTAGAGATAAGTTTTTTACTTGTTGTAGTTTGTACGAATTTAATTTTATATATGAATTCTGTGTTTTGTTGTGTTTTCCCTATGAGATCTGAGTAGTTTTCTCTGTATTTCTCCTTGTCTTGAGATTTGTGAAATGGTGATTTGAATTGGTGANGAATTCTATGTGCTGCAAAAAAAGGAAGAGATTCAGAGTAACTTCAAGGAGTTTGCTTGAGGAGAAATTATAGATAAGTTCATTTACTTGTTGTAGTTTGTATGAATTTACTTTTATATATGAATTTCGAGTTTTGTTGTGTTTTCCCCATGAGATCTGAGTAGTTTTCTCTGTCTTTCTCCNTTGTGAAGAAAAGAAGAGATTCAGAGAAATTTCGAGGAGTTTTCTTGGGGAGAAATTAGAGATAAGTTTATTTACTTGTTTTAGTTTATAAGACTTTTCTTTTTATATATGAATTCTGAGTTTTATTGTGTTTTACCCATGAGTTCTGAGTAGTTTTCTATGTCTTTCTCCTTGTCTTGAGATTTGTGAAATGGTGATTTGAATTGGNAGAGTTGAGGGAAAGTGAGAGATTTTTTCCTTCTTGCCGCTTCGAAGAGGAATTCTGTGTGTTGTAAAGAAAGGAAGAGATTCAAAGGAACTTCAAGAAGTTTGTTTGGGGAAAAATTAAGTGTTATTCACTTGTTGTAGTTTGTATGACTTTGCTTTTATATATGAATTCCAAGTTTTGTTGTGTTTTCTCCATGAGATCTGAGAAGTTTTCTTTGTTTTTTCTCCTTGTCTTGAGATTTGTGAAATGAAGATTTGAATTGGTTGAGCCATAAAAATGTTAAAAAAATTGTGATGATCGTTTCACTTTGATTTTAATTTACTTTCAATCTGGTCAATTGATTTGTTAAAATATGTTGAGTTTTACAACTAAAGTGAAGATTACATCCAAGATTCAGGGAAGTCAAAGCCCTTGGAAGTTGGGTGCAAATAAATAGGGAAAAAATTATCAGGCGTAGAATTGGAAATTTTAGAGTAACAGACTAAAATCCCCAATTCGGTCATATCGTTTGGGTGCTGAAGTGTAGATGTTAGGCATCAGGCGAGGGGAATGTGGGAGCCCCGAAGTGAGAGCCGACATCCTCCTAGCCTAGCCGCAAATTCAGTAAAAAAGCATAGAATTAGTCAATGTTATTTATGTCTTGACCAAAGGGTAAAGAATAGATATGCTCCTATTTGACACAATACAATTTGAACTGATTCACTTTATCCATTCAGTATAATTTCTTGACAAGGAGAAGAATGTTTTCTTATATATTGAATATCACATTTAAAAACATTATTAGTATAATTAGTTATTTAAGAGTTATTAAAATTACATATTTATTTGAATTCCATTGTTGCGATTAAGTATTGCTTTTCTAAAATCTTAGTTCGTAGTTCTAATATTACTCAATNAAAGCCCTTGGAAGTTGGGTGCAAACAAATAGAGAAATATTATTATCGGACGTAGAATTGAAGATTTTAGAGTGACAGACTAAAACCCCCAATTCGGTCATATCGTTTGGGTGCTGAAGTGTATATGTTAGCCCTCAGGTGAGGAGAATGAGGGAGCTCCGAAGTCAGAGCCAGTATCCTCCCAGCCTAGCCGCAGATTCAGTAAACAAGCATAGGATTAGTCAATGTTTTTTATGTCTGGACCAAAGGGTAAAAAATATGTATGCTTCTATTTGACACAATATAAATTGAACTAATTCATTTTATCCATTCACTATAATTTCTTGACAAGAGAAGGATGTTTTCTTATATATTGAATATCACATTAAAATCTTTATTAGTACAATTAGTTACTTTCTTATATATCGAATATCACAATTACACCCTATTTTCTATCATTAGTTACTTATTAGTTATTAAAATTATCTATGAAGGATGCTTTCTTATATATTGAATATCACAATTAAACCCTACTTTATATCATTAGATATTTAGCACAATATAATTTGAACTAATTCATTTTATCCATTCACTATAATTTGGTAAAGAATAGGTATGCTCCTATTTGACACAATCTAAATTGAACTAATTCACTTTATCCATGCAATATAATTTGAACTAATTCACTTTATCCATTCACTATAATTTCTTGACAAGGAGAAGGATTCTTTCTTATATATTGAATATCACAAATTAAACCCTACTTTCTATCTTTAGTTTTTTATTAGTTTTTATATATCGAATATCACAATTAAACCCTATTTTATATCATTAGTTATTTATTAGTTATTAAAATTATCTATTTATTTCAANAACTTCATTATAACCCTATATTACTTGAGTGATAATTATATTTGCGTTCATAAGTGTGACTTTACCATTATTGAATATTTTATACATACATCTTTATCGAATCTATAACTGTTATTAAGTTTTGGTAAAATTAAATATTTTAGCAGCAGTATCAAATACTTATATTTTTAAGCATATATAAAGTCGCTATCATGAGTCTGATAGTTTTACCGCCGGGAATCGCCAATCGTGTGAAACCCTAGCAAAGCCCCCCTCCCTTCTTTCATATATATATATATATATATA